>JAVLUX010000001.1:59256957-59409457 GCA_032164185.1 Moxostoma hubbsi
GAAATGAAATGAGGACCAAATTTCTGCAACCATAGAAATAAGTCCCTCGGGCTGACTGGTTGGGATTTGGTGTATAGATAATATTGAATAATCTTCTAATATTAAAAAAGAGGCGGCAATTTTTGATGAATCCTGTTTGATCCGTAGAGACCACAGAATAATTTTTTTTAGAATTATTTTGTATCTTTTTGGTTTTGGTTTTTGAAATATCCTCGCTTTCAAAACAGATTTTTTTTCTCGATGCTTTCAAAACAGATGCGGGAAAAATGGAGTTGCATCATCTCACTCTCACAGAAGAAAGTCATAGAGGTTTGGAAAGATAGTAAATGATAACAGAATTTTCATGTTGAGGTAAATTAACCATTTTGTAGACACGTGCATTATTATGCATTTTGGGCAGATATTGGGTGAACTAAACAAAAATCAAACAACTCTGCAGCATATAGTGCATCCGGAAATTATTCACAGCGCTTCGCAAATACTTTACTTTACTTTTTATACTTTATAGTCAGACGAATCTGAAATCTTTCTTGCATAACAGTATCTATGTTTACAACATCTAACATACATTCTACATCGACATACACTTAAACATCACATATTATACATTCAATCAATACAACACTTATGCATCTAACACCTTCACAGTACTCTTAATTTCTGATTGAGTGTTTTAAATCTAGGGACTCTATACCTCCTCTTTGATGGTAGTAGTTCAAACTCTTTATGCAGAATATGCATAGGGTTAGAAGCTATAATATTAGCTAGCCTTAGCAAATTGTTATAGTAGGCTGAGTCGTAAAGCTTCTCAAGAGGCTGACCTACAATCTTTGAGCAAATTTTTAGTTGATTAAACAACTTTGTTTTCAGCATAACAGACAGGATTTTATACCAGATAGAGTTGCAATATTGTAGTATGCTCATTATCACAGACCTATAGAAAAACAGAAGAATCTGTTTTCTTACTCCAAATGACCTAAGACGACGAAGAAAGTAAATTCTCTGCTTTGTTTTTTTACATAGAGTATCAATGTGATCTTTCCATGATAACATGTCGTCTATAATCACACCTAAATATTTATGTCTTAACTGATCTGATTTCCTCCTTATGAATAAAAACAGGCATTATATCAGATGCAGACCCAAATCCACATTTTGTTATGTTAAAGCCTTATTGGCTGGTGTTTTTCCTTGTCCGTGGTTCCCACATGCTTTAAAACGTCCACCATTGTGCCTGTACCCCTTCATCAGCAAATGCTTTGAGTGGCTAATCAGAGATTGCATTTGCTCTATGCTGCCTGCCTCACTGGGCTCACTGCAGTTTTCATACCACAATGACCGCTCCACTGATGATGCCATTGCATCTACAATACACACTGCTCTCTCCCACCTGGAAAAAAAGGAACACATATGTGAGAATGCTGTTTGTAGACTACACCTCAGCATTCAACACCATAGTGCCCTCCAAACTTGATGAGAAAATCCGGACTCTGGGCTTAAACAGCTCACTGTGCAGCTGGATCCTGGACTTCCAGTCAAGCAGATGCCAGGTGGTAGAATGGGCAGCAACATCTCATCCCTGACCCTCAACACTGGAGCCCCGCAGGGCTGTGTTCTCAGTCCACTCCTGTATTCCCTGTACACGCATGACTGTGTGGCAACACATAGCTCCAATGCCATCATTAAGTTCGCTGATGATACTACGGTGGTAGGTCTGATCACTGACAATGATGAAACAGCCTATAGAGAGGAGGTGCACACTCTGATACTCTGGTGTCAGGAGCACAACCGCTCCCTCAACGTCAGTAAAACCAAGGAGCTTGTGGTAGACTTAATGTGAAAAATTACTATTACAATTTGAAATAAATTTCAGAACTTCTTAAACTACTTCAAAGTGTGCAGCAATGACAGCATTCTGACAGGCATTCTAGCTGTCAGTTTGTCCAGATACTCAGGTGACATTTCACCCCACGCTTCCTGTAGCACTTGCCATAGATGTGTTAGAATTAAATGAAGCCGTCAGCTGAGGACATATGAGGTGTCTATTTCTCAAACTAGAGACTCTGATGTGCTTATCCTCTTGTTTTGTTGTACTTCTGGCCTCCCACATCTCTTTCTGTCCTTGTTAGAGCCAGTTGTCCTTTGTATTTGAAGACGGTAGTGTATACATTTTTGGCAGTTTCAAGCATTGTATAGCCTTCATTCCTCAAATCAATGATTGACTGATGAGTTTCTAGAGAAAGCTGTGACTTTTTTGTCATTTTTGGCCTAATGTTGACCATAATACATGTCAGTCTATTGCATACTGTGGCAACTCAAAAACAAACACAAAAGACAATGTAAAGCTTAATTTAATATCAAATATCTTTCAGCAGTGTTTGAAATAATGACAAGTGATTTTCTAGAACCAAATTAGCAATTTAGGATGATTACTCAAGCATAAGTTGTTAAAGTGATGGCTGCTGGAAATGGGGCCTGTCTAGATTTGATCAAAAATGACTTTTTTCAAATAGTGTTGGTGCTGGTTTTTTACAGCAGTAATGTCCGGACTACTTTTTGATCAGTTGAATGTCACTTTGGTGAATTAAAGTACCAATTTCCTTCCAAAAGAGCAAAATCTGTACATTATTCCAAACTTTTGGCCGCTTTTGCAAAAATGTACTGTATATAGTCATGTATTCACTATGAGACCAGGTTGGCCATTTATCTACTGAGCTGAAATATAGTATTAAAACCAAACACAAAGATTTGTTAATATAACTCAGTTGGGTAGGCTATAGCATAAAATATTTGGAGTGTCTATTTGCACACCGGCAAATAGCATCTGCCACACATTGCAGCTATTTGCACCCCAATAGTCTTTTGAAAGCAAGAAATATATGACAAACCTAACAATAGATGTCACTGCAGTAGCGAGGAGTAAAGATGATGTGTGATTGTGTACTGTTGTCCTAGCGACTGTGGTTTGAATCAGTGTTTTGTCACAGTCTTTTTCCCATCCGATTTCCTGACTCAACTCTTAATATTTCATTTAATATTACTTAAAATAATAGATTAAAATAAACATAAATGTTGTCGCAGTGATTTGGTCATGGTGAATGTCGAGTAGAGTAATATGTTGTTAATATAGTAATCATGGTTAATTTTTTGTGGTTACTGTAAATTTACAAAACATACCATGGTGAAACCATGGTTACTGTAGTTAAACCAAGGTTATTTTTTCTAAGGAACATTTAAGGGGTTCATGTAGTGTCTGTGGGACTCTTAATAAAAACAAACACACTGCAGTTATGCACATACTGTATGTTAATATTTAAAAATGGGTGCAATTAGTATCTAATATTATTTGTACCAGGGAAGGGGTGAAAATAATATCCGCCACTATTTGCACTTGGGTGTAAATGGCATCTGCCTAAAATATTTCTAGTCTCCTGTATTACTACTCAAACCATAGAGTACAGTTTTGCACTGTATCTGTAAAGCAACACAGGCTGGTGAACCACCCCATGGTGCCAATTGCCTTCCCATCTCTCTGTTAACATGGACAAAACAAAGACTTAAGGAACGGAAAAACATCTAGGGTGGGGCAGATTAATTTCCAGACACGGCCTCCTTACATTAGTGTCATAAATTTCACTGTGACTCAAAACATCTTGACAGCAGTGAACATTCCATTGAATTAATCTATTTTTATAAAAAAAAAAAATAATAATAATAATAAATAAATAAAAGGTGGAATGTGACTATAGACTATTTACTGATCCCTATAACCCCATTCTTTTGTAGGTCATAGACAGACAATAACAATTTAAGTATTCTATCCCTAATCCACCATAATCCAAGGGCAGTGGTGGGCTAGTTTCAAATATCTCAATCTTATCTCTATTCAAAATAAATGGGACAATGTAACTGTGGTCACTGGTTAATACTACATGATTCCACTTATATTATATGGTCTGACCATCACACATCAGCACAAAGGTCATCTATAGTGCATGTGCTGACCAATTTGGCAGGGACGCTTCAACAGTTGATCTGAAACAGTCTGAATTCTCTCATTCATCTATGCGTAATTCTTACTGCACAATAAGACTTTGAATGAGGCCTAAGATAGGATTTGAAGTGAAACAGCCTATGAGAAAATAACAAACTTGGTGTGCTAGGCTAGATAAGCCCCTCGCAAGGACAGGTGACCAAATTTCTTGATTTGGCTGAGCCGTCAAGGACAGTCTAGAACAGTGGTTCTCAAACTTTTTCGGTCATTCCCCACTTTGGACAAGGGGGAATTTTCAAGCCCCACCTGCCCCCATCGCCCCAACACAATGCTAATGAAATATGCAACAAGCTTAAAATGTTCCAATTTATTGAACAGTAGTAACAAGTAACAAGTATTATCAGTAACAAGTTGTATCTAAATACAAACTAACTATTTACATCAAATAACAGCAAGTTCAAAAATAAAGAAAAAAAAAAGTGCAGCTGTCATAACTTGCATGAAATTCAAAAATAGAGAAAATAAAAGTGCAGCTGTGTCAACATTTGTATCAAGTTACAAAAAATAGAAAAGAAATACAAGTGCCACTTTGCAAAAAAAGAAAAAAGAAAAAAAGAGAAATCCATTTGGCAAGAAAGTATTTAAAGAATCCAATTTCCCTGCATTAGTGGCTGCAATGAGCTTGTTTTGCATTGCACAGTTTCTCAAAGCAGGGTTGCAGGCTGTGGACTAACATAATTTTGTACTTAAAAACGTGAAATAATTATTTATTTTTTTTAAATAGACATAACATACTGTGTTTGATATTGGATTAAAATGATGGGCAGTGTAGCTATAAGATAAACTAATGATTCATTATTTTAATATTCCTTTGTTCCGATCAGAGCATGTGAGCGGAGCGCGCATTTCTGAATATTCCGCTCAGGGTCGCGCGCTCAACCCAGAATGGCCTGCTGGTTCGAAAATATGTGGAATAAGGGCTGCCTCCGACTAAAGTTTTTTTCTAGTCGACTAGTAGTTGTTCATTTAAGCCATTAGTGGACAAATCGCCCCTTTATATTGATTTAATTACTTAAATAGGCTATACAGGATAATGAGCGTTATATAGCCGCACTCAAGCGCACGACCGCACGCATAAAGCTTGTCACAAAGAACCGGCAAAAGTAATGATTATGAATGTGTCAAAAATAGCAAGGAGACATTTAATTGTTTATTAAAAACTGGTGTTTTATGTGTCACTGCAAAGATGAAGTTGACGATGCGGACTCGCCATGAACGAATAAAGACAGAAAGGCATAAAAAGGAAAATTTCCCCCCGTTTGGCACGCCCCACCTGTCACGTCTCTATTCCCCACCAGTGGGGCGCGCCCCACACTTTGAGAACCGCTGTCTAGAAGCATCTACACAGTTCTAGTAGATCTGAAATAGCTTTTTACTTTTCGCATAACCCTTTTTCTAGGTAAGAAATAAAACACAAGTCACAACTAATCATTTAAGATCATGAAGACTAAAGTTAAGAACATGCGTGGCAACTCCATAATATGCTCTCTAGTTGGAGTGCATGAGAAACTAGATGAAGAAAAGAGGAAAAAGTTGTCCATACATAAAGAATATACTCTGTGAACACTCTGGAGTATTGAACATCTGGTACAGAATATAAAGCTATAAACACTCTATTGTGCACGGTTAAGCAACATGTTCAGATATGCACTTTAATAATATACAGTACACACACACTGCATTCCTAGCACATCTACAGTGTGGGAACCGTGCCAAATCAGCTATTCTCTCTAACAGGTTGATTCTTTCTTGAGGATCAACCAGGCCCAAACCTTTGACATAAATGACAATGTCATAATGACAGAAATCTGTTTGCTTTAAAGTATGAATTCAGACATTTCTGAGTTCTACAAAGGGGTCCTACCCTTTAAAAATGAAAAAAGAATGTTTAACTGACTCATTAAAACATATCAGAATACCTGTTATCTCAGTTAAAGCAATATTCCAGGCGCAATACAAGTCAAGCTCAATTGACAGGATTTGAGCATAATATTGATTACCACAAATATTTAGTTTGACTTGTCCCTCCTTTCCTTTAAAAAAAGAAGCAAAAATCTGGGTTACAGTATGGCACTTGTAATGGAAGTGAGTGGGGCCAATCCGTAAATGTTAAAAGACACACCATTTCAAAAGTATAGCCACATAATCTACACAATATGCATGTGAACATGTTTTCAGTGTGACGTTTGTTTATTTAGTTTTAACGCCATGTCAGCAACTAGTCTATTCACATGGCAAAGAAAGATTTATCAACACATATTTGCGAAATTATCTTGTTTTTACAAGATAAAAACTGTCAAATCTGCACAGATGGTACTTTTTAGTCTCTGTATAGAAGCATTGTATGATAGTTCTAAAATTTTACAGTTCAATAGAATGTGCTTGATGGTCATAGGGGTTTGGCAAGGTATACATATGGGAGGATCTTCACCAGTCAGTAAAAACGCATGAGTTAGTCTTGAATGGCCCAGTCGGCATCTGGTAAACACTATTTGGTCATGCCTAGATTTCAAATTGAGAGTAGTTGCTTTAGACCCTGGGGTTTATTTTGTATAGTTTATTGTGGTCGCACTCATTCCATTCTGATTGCCACTTATTGGCAATATACAAATGTATTAATGGCCTGAGGTCAGAGGGTGGTTTCAGACATTCTGAGATCTCAAAGTTTAATGCCTCTTTTGCAGCTGTATCTGCTTTTTCATTTCCTGCCAGACCGATATGTCCCGGCACCCAACAGAGGATAATGTTGAAATCCTTCTTCTGTAATCCATGTATTTTAGTCAAAATGTTTATGACTATGGGGTGATCGTTCTCCATGGAATCAAGTGCTTGAAGGCAAGACTTTGAGTCTGTAGCATTTAAAAAGTTTCGTCCTCAGCCCTGCTCAATGTTTTCCAGTGCCAGTAGCAGCGCTCTGGCCTCAGCTGTGAAGATAGACCTCTGTTCTAGAATACGTAAGCCATATTGCTGATCTCCAATTACTACTGCTGCTGACACTCTGTTATCTGTTTTGGATCCATCTGTGAATACTGTACTATGGAGTGGGAGACTACAGTTTAGTAACAAGAATTCCTGTTGATACACGTTGGGGAGAGTTTCTGCCTTTTTTAGTTGTGCCAATGCCATAGAAATCGTTTTTTTTCCCCCAAGTTCCAAGGAGGGACAGGCCAAAATGGATACTGTCTTATGTTGTCCAGATTGGTGTTCAAGTTCTCCAAGTATGGTTTAATATTCCATAAGGTTTGATCGCTTTAGGTCTAGCTTCATAGAGATTCTGGTTGGAAAACTGGTGTAGAAGCTGGATTACTTAGTTTGCTTTGAGTTTGACTGCATATTGTAAGGCCAGTTACAGATGCCTATTCTGGAGGGAACATTCACCTGCTTCTGTATAAAGGCTTTGAATGGGTCTTGTTCTGAATGCTCCAAGAGCTAGGCACAATCCCTGGTGGTGTATTGTATCAAGTGTTCGAATGTATGACTTCCTTGCCTGACCATACACAGTATGTGGGTGTCAATAACTTTTATTATACTATTGATATTGATGCTGAATAAAGTCACTGAAAGGATGCTCCCTTGTGGTACTCCCAGGTCTTGTACATGTGGGTTTGATAGTGTAGTTCCTACTTGAACATGAAAACGTCTGTTTGTCTATAAGTTGGAGACAAAGATGGGTAGGTTGCCTCTGAGCCCAAGTCCATAGGCCTTCTCAAGGTTGTTCTTTTTTTAATGAAGCTGTCCAGGACAAATTATTCAAATCTGATGAGGTGGTCCAAAGTGCTTTTGCCTCTTCTAATTCCAGAATCCATACCAGATGGTCGTTTATCATTCTCTCAATGGTTTTGCAGAAACAGCTAATCAGAGCTATGGGATGGTAGAATTGCATATGAATGATCCTTACCTGGTTTGGGGATGGGAATAATTACTGCTAGAATGTTGGTTATTTCTAGGATCATAGTTACAAGAGTGCCTTGATGCATCAAATTTGAGTTTCTTCATCTTTGTTTTTCATTTTACGAATATGGTTCCAGATTTTTGGTGATGGTGTATTTGTGGTTAGGTTAGATATGTATTTTCTCCAACTTTGTCTTTTTGCATTATTTATAATCCATCGTGCTTGTGCTCGGCATATCTTAAATCTTACCATATTTTGTTCTGTTGGATGTCTGTTGAAGACTCTGTTTTTTTTCCAAGCTTTTATGGTGTAAGAAAACCCTGGAGTTTACTTAGTAAGAATTGGTTTTCTTTGGTCCCCCTATCAATAGTTTGTCTCAGTCTGCATTTGTTGAGTTTGCACCTCCGAACCTCATGATGGAAGAGAAACAAATGACAACTACACAGTGTGTATCAGTTCCCTCTCTTGTCGTTTATTGTTCAAGCACATCTTTATGTATCATTCAGTAAAGCAATATACGCCAATGGGATTTAGCAGAATAGTTTCTTCACCTTATATGGGTCGACCTAGTTTAACATAGTGGGCTACACAATAGCAGAATAGTTTCTTCCATGAAAGAGAAACAAGAAAGAAAAAGAAAAACAAGTTGTTCAGCGGAACGAACATTTTGTTCAGCATATGGCTTTATTGCAGTTGTCATCAAACCATGGGTTATGCCTGCAACTTGGTTTTGGTGATGTTTTAGGGACTATTTCTATCAACTTGTCTGTGAAATTTGTAACTGTGTATTGGCTGTCTAGGGTTGCTGAATTAAGTTGATGGTAACATTGGGTCTGGAACAGGTACCAATTGGCTTTCCTGAGATACCATCATGGAAAATAGTGTAGATGCAACAATTAGGGGAAAATACACATAGATTGTCCCAGGTGCGCCATGAAAAATCAAGCAAAAGATGAGGTTTGCATATTGTTAAATCGATTTTTTTATATGTACCATTTCCTGGTTGCAGGTAAGTGTCTGAGCCGTCGTTGAGGTTACACAGATCATTGTTACTAATTAAGTCTTCAAGTATTTTCCCTTCCTATTTGTGCGACTTCCTCCCCATAAAGGGCTGTGACCATTGAAGTCACCTGAAAGTATGTAGGGGGTTGGGAGTTGATCAGCAAGATTGCTCAGATCTTGAAGTGTGACAGATGTGTATGAAGGCAAGTAAATGGAACACAATTTGATGGCCTATGGAGGGTTATACGTAAAGCTATTGCTTTAACTTACAAAACTTTTTGGGATATTTGACTATTTGGTGATAAAAGTGTTTCTTGGAGACAAAATGCAAGAGGGTTGAGTAACATGACCAGTCGTTGAAGTTCTGCAAAGTTTGCTTTGACACCTCGATAGTTCCATTGAATGATACTGTTGCTTGTCAAGTTGGTAGCACAGGAACTTGAACTCTACTCCTCTTAAGTGAGGGACTCCGACTGCAGGGTTCTAAGATCTCAACTATATCTATATCTTTAATATGATCAGCTTTCCGTGGCCTGGTGTTTTCAGTGTGATAGAATAGCTTACTTTTCCGTGTAGAATTATATCAAATTTTACAACTTTGTTGCCATGAAGACATAATACCATAATCACTGAAATGTTGTAGTTTGCCACAAAAATGACAATTTAAACAACTTTACATCTCAAATTATACACAAATTTTACCAGAAGAATGAATGCAAGTGCTTTAATAAAATTGTAAGCTTAACGTGCCTTTAAACCCTCCAAATATTGGCCTCATTCACTTCCATTTTGAATGCCCCACTGTAACCTCGATTTTTCTTTTTTTTTTAAGAAAAGGAGGGATGAGTAGAAATTATTTTTGTGGTAATCAACATTATGCCACAATTGGTGTCGATTGAGCTTAACTTGTATTGAACCCATAATATTCCTTTAACTTCAGTAAATTTAACAATATTCATTTAAATATGTAGGCCCCAATTTAAATAGGGCTTAACCATAGAATCACATACTCAAGGTGAATCAATTGTTCTTGGAAAAGTGACAACAGTCCAAAAGCAAGAGCAATGGTAGACCTTTAAACTAAATCTCACAAACTAAAGTCTGCACAGATTTATTTAAATTATAAAACCCATTTACAGTTGAAGTCAGAAGTTTACATTCACCTTAACCAAATACAATTTTTTCACAATTCCTGATATTTAATCATAGAAAACATTACCTGTCTTAGGTCAGTTAGGATCACTACTTTATTTTAAGAATGTGAAATGTCAGAATAATAGTAGAGAATGGTCTATGCCCATCACATTCCCAGTGGGTCAGAAGTTTACATACATTTGTATAGCATTTGGTAGCATTACCTTTAAATAGTTTAACTTGGGTCAAACTTTTTGGGTAGCCTTACACAAGCTTCTCACAATAAGTCCAGACAGAACTGGTGTTACCGAGTCATGTTTATAGGCCTCCTTGCTCGCACACAACTTTTCAGTTCTGCCCACAATTTTTCTATCGGATTGAGGTCAGGGCTATGTGATGGTCACTCTAATACCTTGTCCTTATGCTATTTTGACACAACTTTGGAGGTATGCTTGGGGTCATTGTCCATGGGGGCAAATGGGTTGGAAGACCCATTTGCAACCAAACTTTAACATCCTGGTTGATGTCTTGAGATGTTTTAATACATCCACATAATGTTCCTTCCTCATGATGTCATCTATTTTGTGAAGCGCATCAGTCCCTACTGCAGTAAAGCACCCCCACAACATGCTGCTGTCACCCCCATGCTTCACAGTTGGGATGGTTTTCTTCGGCTTGCAAGCCTCACCCTTTTTCCATCAAACATAACGATGGTCATTTTGGCCAAACAGTTCAATTTTTGTATCATCAGCCTTGGCAGGCATAGAAAAATCAAGGATGACACCTAATATGCATGCAAAATCAGTACTATAATTCTGAACTTACCATAAATTTGCATTCCCTGCTTTATTTTAGTTAATGCATTGCATAATCAACACTAGTAGTGTTAAATAGATTTAAGTGGTTTATTAATATGGATAGATAAATGCTGAGTGTGAGATATTTGTGAGGGTGTAAAGGTGAACACACGTATCAGTTCGTCAGGTCTGAAGTTCACTTTGAGTTGTCCATTATGTGTTAACAGACATTTCCATGCACACTGGATGCCAAAAGGTCTTCTGTTTTCAAAATTGACAAGCTCTTTGTCACACAATACTTCAAAACTGAGGTGTCACGCCGTACTTTCTTCCATTGTAAAGTATGTAAATTAGAATATACTTTTATCAAACGTTGTCAGATAAGTTTAAGCAACTTTACTCAAAAAGTAGCCTCAGGGAATTTCTGCCTGTCTGTGTGGGGCACATTCGATGCAAATATTTAAAATATAGAAAATGCTTTCTATGGTGCATAACAATATGTAAACATTCTAACGGAGGACCACAAACAAACTAAAGGAGTAATGGGAAGATAACTTACAATGGTTTCGCGGACTCGGTCGTGGAATAGTTGCTCTCTCATCGACACGTCGTCTGTTTCCATGCTTTGAAACCATGTCTTGGAGCGTCCTCGATTATAAGTTGTAAAACATTTCTCCGAGTAGATAAGGCGTGAAAACGTGTCTCAAGTTAAAATACAAGAAGGCTATCTATCCCCCCTAAAATGCATTGGGGAGTTGGTCCAACTGAAGTCTCGAAGTCAACATCCTTTTCATGCTTCACTGCAAAGTCATGTTTGGTGGATGAAGTCTTCTCGCATGATAATTCACATGTTCACAAGCTATTTGTAACCACAATGAAACTTTAAAAATCAGCATCTTCACAGATCCTCAACATGAACAAACGTAATCATTTTAGTAAGTCGCTATCAAACACTCTCTACTGGAGGGCTGGTCTGTGGGAGGGGACAGGGGCGGAGTTCTGGACTTAAGAGTAATGGGCTTTGAAGAAGAAGGTACGTTATGAAGATGGTATTAAAATGGAGAAATTATAACTTAAATGCTACATGTGGTAACATCTAGATTAACTGGTTTGATTCAAGTAAAAAAAATATGATGTATCATTTCACTGAATCAACGTGAATAAATACTGTACTGTATTGTACACCAACAATACTATTTTTAAGGGTTAGATCAAGTAGAAATAGCTTCTTAAAGGGATAGTTCACCCAAATTTTGAAAAGTTATCATAATTTACTCGACCTCATGCCATCCCAGATGTCTTTCTTTCTTCTGCAGAACACAAACAAAGATTTTTAGAAGAATAGGTCAGTTCTATTTTTTTTTTTTTACTGAATATTGATAGAGCTACATAATGATTGTGAAAATAAATAATTTTGATTCAAATTCAGTTTAAAAAAAAAAAAAAAAAAAAAGTGGTAATTTGGCCCCTAGGGGTTTTAAAGTGATATAGTGTAGATACGGGCCAATAGTTAGAGCGCACTTTGTCAACTAATGCAAATAACTTTGAGACACCAAGATACTTTTTTTTTTGTTTTTTTTTTTTTGGAGTAAATAATTAAGACGATGCTTACTCAAAAATTCTGAAAAAGTCAACCATTTCCTGTTAATTTCAAACACATTTGGCATTTAATTACATCTCATGTATTCTATAAACAAACTAATCTGCTATGATTGGATGAGTTAATGTGAGCCCACTTTGAAAATTTTTCATAACAAATCTATTCACCCCTCTTGTGAAAACAATGTGTTTAATAGGGGCCTTAAGCCCCTGCAACAGAGGGGCTTTTTATTCCAAATACTATCCTTTCACTTATTGGACAGTTATTGGAAAATCTTTGATTTAATAACCTTAAACAAAACTGAAAATGATAAATAAGTATTTTGTCTCAAAAGAAATGCATTAATTTCAGGGATTCTCATTAGCTACAGAAATGTGCAACTTTTTTAAAAAAAATTATAAAAACTTAGATCAAATTGCCTCAAAATCTACTTTTAGATACCACACGCAAAGATCTCATGGAACTGTAAAATTTCATCCATTGTATAGTGACAAACAGGTGTTTAGGAAAGTCCTGTGGAAGTTTCTGATGCTATTTAGTGTTTTGGGAGAAAATAATATCAAAGGAGCCATTTACCCTGTGGAGCCTTTAGCCCCGTTGTACCCTATTCTGTTTCTCACCTATACCTGACATATCGCTTCTGAAGACATGGATTTAACCACTGGAGTTGTATGGATTACTTTTATGCAGAAAGAAAGTCATACAAGTAAAATACAAGTAAATATTATCAAATAACATGTTTCTGCCAAAAATTGGCCAGCTCGTGGCAGTTTCGTTTGTAAATGAATTACTGTTTTTGAACAAATCTTTTAAGTGAACAAATAGTTGTCATTCACTGCCATTGTTTTGATGGTGACATTTATTTATTTTTTATCAGTTGTATCAATGAATGAAAGACTCACACTTGTGGCCACCTACTGGAATAAATATGCAATCTGCAGAAATGGTCACTGAACAAATCATTGAATGAAATCAAAATGAACGATTAATCAAAATCCCCGCCACTCTTTGAAAAGCTTTGAACGCGGAGAAGCAGAATGATAAAAAAAAGAAAAGTGAATAGTCCCAGTGCTGTTGGACAGTATGCCAGCATTCTGGTAATGCCGCTCGTCCAATCAGATTTTGACTAGAACTAAAAGTTGTATAATAAATGATTCATAGGCTATATTAAAGTATTTTCAAGGCCTCCAAGTTGTCATTAATATATTAAAGGTATTTTACACAAAGACTGTGTTATTAACGTTCAATTATATCCATGTAAGTAGAAGAATGCATTTTGCTCTTTAGTAAAGTCTAATGTTCTGTATCTTAGATGTTTCATCAGATCAATCAAAGTTTACTCTTTTATGACTCAGATAGTGTCATCATCTTACCAAAGTCCATATTGACGCAAGTACGGAAGTCCATAGGTCAAATCCTTTTCAAAAAGTGAATGATTTAAAATTAAAGTTGACTTCAAAGTGATAATGTTGTGATGTGTTGCCTGTATTCTTACATTTCTAACACTTGCCTTGTTGTAGGACTCTATAACACGTTGGTGTAGAAAGGTCGATCGCTCAGTCCCACAGGTAAGAGAGCAGTGAGCTGTTGTGGTTTCATAACTGATCAGTAGTCACATGTGTGAAAGTCAGTACTGGTGATGTGATGTGAGTGAGTGAGTGAGTGAGTGAGTGAAAACATATATGATCACAAATTGATATGCCAAACATAGTTTAATCATTTAACACTGCTTGTTATTGGATTTGTACTATGTATACAAATATAATAATCATAAACTAGTATTCATAACCATGGTATTGGTTAATTGTTTTCATAATGCTTTTGCTAAAATAATTCCTCACTATTTTGAAGGAGACTGTGCAGAGAATGACCTCATGGCTAAGAAGCTCATGATCACATATGCCTTGTGGGCCATGGGCGGACCACTTGGCCTTCATCACATTTACCTGGGGCGAGACAGCCATGCCCTCCTGTGGATGCTCACCTTGGGCGGCTTTGGCATTGGCTGGCTAAGGGAGTTCTTCCGTATTCCATCATACGTGAGTGATGCCAACAAGGGAGCAGAGGAGGTCCGAGTTAGACGTCCCCATGTGAATCCACCATCAATTGGCCTGATTCGGTTTACTGGTCAGGTTTGTGTTGGCATTTACTTTGGCTCGGTTGCTTTAATAAGCCTTAGCTCTCTTAGTTTTTTCTATATCCTTGTGCTGCCAATGAGCATAGGTGCAGGTGTGCACCTGGTGTCCTCCGTTGGCCAGCAGACCTCTAACCTGCAGAAGACCCTCATTACATGTATCATCACCTCTTCCATCTTCTATGGCAGCAGTCTCTCTCCTCTGCCTATCAGTATAGCTGCAAGTGTTACCGCTGCACAACACAGCACGATCAAACCGCTGCAGCCTGCTGGATCTCCACCAGAGCCACTGGGTGAGACACACTGTGCACAAGCACATTTTAATATCTGCCAATGTGTGGTGTTTTAAAAACCTGCCTTATAGTATTGAGTCATAGGCATCTTCTACAATGTGATTCCTCCCCCACCCCACAGACACACACAACTTTGCACGTCTTCTTGTAACATACAGCAGTGGTTCTCAACTGGGGGGTTATGACGCAAATATATATTTTTTTAAATAACAGGAGGAGGAAAAAAACCTAAATGCAAATAATAAAATACAACAAATCATTTTAAGCAAACTAAATAGGCCTATCAACTTTTAAAAGGAGGCGAAAACACTTCACATGTTGTTGTTGATATTAGAGGCTATGCGTTCAATCAAACTCTATGGTACTATGGCACAATATCATCTTTCACTTGGTAGATGTAAGCCAAATTAGGCAGATGACAATTTAATAATTATAGCCAAAAATAAATTGATGCAATGATTGTTAATGGTCATTTTATTATATTTCACTTAATTTTGCATTAGTTCTTGCACACTCGGTGTTCTCTTGGCACATCTGTTGTTTCTGGCTATGCCACTGTCTTGATTGTTTAATTAACTGAATTTGTGTTACTGTTTTCCCAAGGGCCTCGTCTGTATCGTCTGAGTTTAGGTGTTCTGGCTTTCTCTGCTCCACTGGGATACTGTGTTTTTCATAACACAACAGCCACATTGTACTACATATCAGACTGTATAGCAGCCCTGCTTGATTTTTTCTGGTTCCTACCCTGGCTCAGAGGACTTCTGGAGTATTTTCTGTTGTTGCCATATCGTCTACTTTGTTCTCTGACAGGAGGGAGTTTCTATGAGGACAGCTGGAGGAAGGTGCTAGAAATACTTCTTAATGAGTATAGTAAAAAAGAAATGGAGGCACTGACGGTGAGTGCTAATTATATATATTTATTTAATTTTGAACCTAACAAATGTCTTTTTTTATTATTATTATTTATTAGAAAACAAAAGACAATTTGTTTACTATTTTGCCATACGATGTAAACACATTTATGTGTATTCAAGTTTGGCCTAAGTGTCCAAATATTTTCACTACATTTATAGCCTTTTCTTTCCTGTAAACATAATTTAAACAAAAAGAAAATAATAAAGAATGTGCATGATGCAACTGTTGTAATTCATATATCATTGTTATTATAAAATGTTCTTACAATCAGATACTGTCATTGCCTGAAGAGGCTTCTATGGAGGAGATCACACGTAGCTATAGGGAACTGGCTAAAGTGTGGCATCCAGACCACAACCCCAAGCAACAAGCAGAGGCACAACAGATGTTTATTCAGATTCAGGAGGCATATGAGATACTTCTTCAGAGACATAAACCACGACAAAGAACATGATCATCTGAGGAAGAGCTTACCTTTTGGGGTGCTTAGATTTAATTTACACATAACTAAGATCTACAGGGTTTTTGCACAAAGTCAACCTGCTGAAAAATAAATAAATAAAATGTGAATATTTCTAAACAAAACTGTTTTTTACATTTATTCAGAGAAATCACTTTCTCCCTCAAATCTATCCATGGAGGATTATTAAGTATTCGCTGCCATCTTGTGGCAACATTACGCATAATAGAGGGTTTGTTTTATATTGTAATGCACAAAATCATAATTGTTAGTGGAAATGCATTTCTCAGAAAATTGTCAATACAAAGCAGGTTAATAAAATGCCAAATTATATTGTTTATTGTAAGGTTTAATTTACTGTGATATTCCATATTTAGCAAATACTATTTACTCCAGGCTATACTAATGGCAGGCCTTTATGAATACCTCTTTTTATTTCTCAATGGCTCTAAACTGACAATGAGAGGATTTTGATAAAAATAGAATATGAATATAATTATAGTGTAAGGGTCAATAATCTGACACTAATTTTTTTGGTGGCTGTGTGTGTCTCTCTCTCTCTCTCTCTCTGTGTGTGTGTTTGTGTGTGTGTGTGGATCTATTAAGTTATTCAAAAAATGCATTAATAAAGCAATTCACACAGAACAATTACTTAAATACACCTGTACGATTAATATGTTTACAATTTCTGAGTTTAAAGTGGTGAACCGTACAAAGACAGCACAATTATATACAGTAAATAAATAAATAATGTTTTCTTTTCAGTTGTTATTATTATTATTATTATTAAATAAGCAGTGGACAAAATTGATAATTTTGTTACTCTCACGTGCATTCAAGGTGCAAGGAAAGTATTTTAAAACCTTTTAATACATTTTCTTGAAGTTTACACCAACTGACATTGACAAATCAATTTGTTTTTGTAGAAAACTGTTATAAATCAGTATATACATGTATATAAAACTGTTATAAAGCTGTATATAAATGTTTTTCAAAAAATTATTAAACAAACAGGGACACAAAAATGGCATGTCAACGAACTTGAAACATATGCGTTTTAAACCATATTTTTATTATGTGTCTCATAATAAAAAAAAAAACAATTACAGCAGAATAAATACTACTAATAGCCTAATATTATCTGAACGTTATTGTTGTGCCATCCTTGTTCGGGTAAGAAAAAGTTCAGCAAAATTTCCATAAATAGACAAGTATTAAGAATAATACTATAAAATAAGTGTTATAATTTTAGGTAAAAATTAAGAAATAATAATAATAATAATAATAATAATAACATCTAGTTTTGAATGAAATTCAAGACGTTTCTAGAGATGCAATTTGTCTATTTGTTTACATTTACAGGTCGAATCGATGCATTCGATAATCTCTGTTGATAATGGATTTGCGAGGCACTTTTCGATTATAGGTTATTCGGGCCTGTATCCCAGCAAAGGCCCGGAAGTTGTTTGGGCTTTCAGGTAAAAGATCCCGGAGATGCAGCCTTCGCCAGAAACAACAAACGGCGCTTCTGCTGTATAAAAATTGCCACCACAGTCGATCGTCAGGTAAGAAAAATACTCGCCGTATAAAATCAAAACATGTCATTCGCGGAAAGTGACATTAGGTCAGGTAACTGTGCTCGGATCGGGAGGGTTTACACTGCCAGACGGCATCTGTCGAGGACTGGGTGCCATAGCAACGCCAGCGGGCTCTCAGGAAACATAATTCCGCTTTAGTTTGTCACGTCTAAATATCGGCCATATTTCAAGTTCGCAGCCAGCGGAGCGGAAAACGTTGAAAGCAACGTTAGTTCTATCGTTTGTGAATGAGTTTAGCGATGTCTTGGCCTTAATGTAAGCTGTCACGTTTCGTTAGCTTGTTAGCAGTAGTGGCTAGCTAGTGTTGCTCCAGACATACAGGCAGACAGGATTGACATGATTCTGGGTGCTATCGGTCCTCCTCTGCAGCGCTTCTGCTGTTTTACCGATGCTGCGTGTAAAGTCACTGATCATACGAGGGCTTGTACACGATCATATTCTCCTATTCAGTCATTGTGTTTTGTTTTGATTGCAGACAGACAGGATCTGTTTTAATTATTGCGTTAATTACACTCATAATAACTCTCTGAAATGTCTGAATACCTGTTATTACAACTGATTTTATAGATATAACAGTAGTTTATAAGTGTCCATAAGAGTCCATTTAGGATTCTACATAATTTATCTTATCTCATCTCACTTCCCAATTTAATATCCAATACCTGCTCTTAAATGCCTAAATGCATATACATTATTATAACAAATATCATGATATAGGCTATATATTATGCAATTAGAACTTGGAAAGGACAATAGTTTATAAGAGGCCATAAATATGTATTTGAAAGAATGTAAAAGAAAGCAATTACTCTGTTGTCATTTTCTGCTCTGCCCTTAAATACGATAGATATTGTGCCTTTTAAAAACTGAGATAAGACAATAATTCAGGCCAGATCTATTCTGGATTTGAAACAATAAATAAAAGAAAGCTATTTATCTTTTGTCATTTATTTGTTTTATAATGCCACCCATATACCTGCTCTGAAATGTCTGAAGGCCTATTTATTATTAGAACAAATATTATATATATAATTCCATTAAAAATAGGGATAAGATCATTGTTTATAAGAGTCCATTTTTATGATTTGAAAGAATAAAAAATAAAGCAATTTCTCTTTTGTCATCTCACCGCTCAATAGAATGTATCACCCTTAAACTGCTCTTAATGATATCTGAATGTTTTCTAATTACGTCTTTACCATGATTAATGAGCATAATCTGTATGTTCTAGTCAAATCGAGAGTTCGCTATGATTTCAGGAAAACTAAGCATTTATATTTTCCTATGCTTACTAGCCTGTTGCATTACGTAAGAACCAATCATGATAGCTCCTTAGTTTCATCATTTCTTTAAGTGTAGCAGCACAGGTTCTGATAGGTCATTGAATAAGGGGAGGATACTTTCTTGCACTCTAGTTCTCTCTAACTTCCAAGATTAGAATTGTATATAATGTAGACACTCAATTTAGCTGTTGAGCAAGAAATTAGATCTCGACCAGTGTGCATATCAATTATTCAGCAACTCAAACATTGCAACCACACAGGAAAAAGAGAATTAACAAACTGCAAGTGTTTTTATCACTTGAAATCAAAATAAGTACATTTTACATTTCTTAAGATTCTTTGAGTAAATTTTGTTCTCTTTTACCTTTTTACTTATTGTGCTTTTATAAATGTACCAATGCACTGAAGTCCTCTTAAGAGAATTTGATTTCCTATTTGTTAGTCATGTTAAAATTGTAAATTGTCATATCAGTGAGGTTTTTATGCTTCACAAGAAATACTGTAGCCATTTTTTCTTTCATATTTCTTGGTGCAGGCAGCTGGTGTGATAATGAATGCTGACGAATGCAATGGCCGTTCTTACATGTCAGGTAAAGTGCCTTTTGATGTTTTCATAACATGTTCTTCTAATAGACTAAACACATATGTAGATGTTCACATACATTTCCAGGCAGTGGAGATTCTTCAACGGAACGGGAGTTTTTTGCAGGGCTGAGAGGACCTACTGTGAGCACACCAAACAGTCAACAGTCCTCTCCAAGCCGCTCACTTAGTGGTTAGTGTTTTTACAATACTTTTATATCCTACTTGTCTTGAATAATTGCGGCATCTGCTATTTATAGTCTTGTTTATTTTTAATGCCACAAATCTATAGTATATTCCTGTATTCAGTGTTCCCACGTTCATGGATAACCGAAATATCACCAAATTTTACAATTGTGATTTCCAGGCCTGGAAAACACATGAAAATGAATAAAATGATGGAAAGTCATGGACATTTCTATTGGGAATGTACAATTTTCTAGTTATGTTCAGCTATTGGCCATTGATTAGAAAAGTCATAGAAATTCACCTGTTGAAAAGTGTAATTTCCACATCGATACCCGAACTAAGACACTGATACTTTCATAATTTCTCTCCCTGCCCAGCTAACTCCATCAAGGTGGAGCTCTCCAGTGACGAGGAGGCAGGTGGTGCTCTGCTGGCAGAAAGAAGAGTCGGCGAGAAGGATGAAGTATGGAAGGATGAAAAGGGGGACATGGCAGAAGATGGGGGAGTGGAGATGGTCGGAAGCACACAAGGGCAGACTGGGAACGGCTGTGGGGACATGGCCAGTCCTGAACCTGCATCCCCTGGTCCCATTCGGCTGCCCAATGGGAAGCTTAAATGTGATATATGTGGGATGATCTGTATTGGACCTAACGTTCTGATGGTGCACAAACGCAGCCATACAGGTAAGTTATTCTTTATTAGGTACTTTCACACAGCCTTTTTTATATAGCAAAAAATATTGCAATATCCGTTTGCACCGTTAACCCCTTTACCCCCACTGCCAAGGGATCAGTGATTATTTTAGTTTTTTTAATTTTGCTTTAAAAATTATATAAATTTATTGAAACCTGAAAAACTTAAACCAAAGATATATCTAAATTCAAATTACACTTAAAGAAAATGCGAAAGAAATTAAAATAACAATGTGGTCAAAACATTTATGTAACCACCTACCCAAATCCAAACACTTATTGTGTCCAACCACGCAAGTATCCTATAACAGGTGCAAAATGACTAATACAAAATTACAAATTTAGAGCTAAAGACAATTATAAATTCATTTTAATTGTCATTTTAATTATAAATGAGTAATAATAATAATAATGCTAACGATAATTGACATAAACCATTTTAGAAAGTTCAACAAAACCCACATAATTTCAATTTATATAAAATGGCTACAAAAATTTGTTTACTTCACTTAATCTCTGCTTAAACAGATAGAAAACAGACCAGTTTTCCGATTAGGTGTAAGTCTAATAAATTCCTTTGTGTTCCCCAAATAATGTTGCCTAATAATTTCCAATGTGTTTTTATCGAATTTGTGTTTGTATTGCATTGCATTAATGTTTTCTGATTATTTTATGATTTAATCACTTTCATCTTTGTTTCTTAAATACAAAGATGTACACACACACACGCACGCGCACACACACATACATATACATTGTATTCGTTATAAAGTAAAGCAAGTATACAGACCCCTTCATTTTTTTCACAGTTTATGTTGCAACCTTATGCTAAAATGCTTTAAATTATAATTTTTTTCACATCCATAATGACAAAGCAAAAAACAGATTTTTGGTGGCTTTGCAAATTTATTAAAAAGAAAAAACTGAAATATTACATTGACATAAGTATTCAGACCCTTAACTCATTACTTGGTTGAGCACCTTTGGCAGCGATTACAGCCTCAAATCTTTTTGGGTATGTCCACTGGACCGGGTCTGGAGCTCCCTTTTTAGTGAGATTAGTCAGCAGCGCAAACCTTTGATAATAGCCAGCCCCAGGAACTGTCTCATCTCCTTTTTGGTCTTGGGTCTTGGCCATGTCGCAATTGCTGCAGTTTGATAAATTTGGGGCCGCACTTGCCCATGACCCAAGTGGAACCCCAGATACCGTACGTCCACCCACCCAGTTGCACCGCTAGTTGCAGCGACCTCAGAACTGCCCCCAGATTCTGCATATGCTGCTGCCAATCATTACTGTAAATTATGATATCATCCAAATAAGCAGCAGCATACACGGTGTGCGGTCAGAGGACTCTCAGATGCTGAAACATAGCCAGGGCCCCAAACAAACCGAACAGAAGGGTCACAAATTGGCGTTACCCAAACAGTGTGGAGAAGGCCGTTTTCTTACTGGACATTGGCATTCAGGGGATCTTCCAGTACCACTTTGTTAATCCAGTGTCAAATAAAATTGAGCCGTGTCCAACCGATTGAGCAGTTTGTCAATATGAGGCATTGGATATGCGTAAAATTTTGTCTTTCCTATAATCCACACTGAACCGGACCGAGCCATCGCTCTTCGGTACCAGGACTACTGGGCTAGCACAATCGCTGTGGGATTATTCTATTATCCCCATATCGAGCATGATCTTTAATTCTTCCCGTACTTTGTTTTTTGTGTTCGGGTAACCGATAGGGTATGTACCACCGATATCGGTACATACACTACCTATGTACCACTACCCTGGGGGTTGTATCGATGTGGTGTTTTATGAGATTAGTGTGGCCGGGGAGAGGTGACAAAACATCAGATAAATTATTTTGCAATCTGGCAACCTCTGTACGTTGTGATGGCAAGAGATGGTCTCCAAAAGGGATCGGGGTGATCTGGTGCTTTTAGACTCACCTCCGGACCTAATCGACTTCCCCAACTCGCTGTGTGACCTCAAAGGGCCCTTGCCACTTCACGAGTAATTTCGAGCTCGATGTGGGAAGCAATACAAGTACTTTATCACCCGTGCAAATTCCATAGCTGAGCTCCCCTGTTATACAGTCGGGACGGACGTCCTGTAGCAAATTCTCCTGTGAAAGTCGCCCCAGCATGTGGACATTTGTTCTCAGGTCAAGAACGTAATGAATTTCCTTTTTGCTCTGTGAAGGTCCCTCCGCCCAATTTTCCTTCATGGCATCCAACACGCCACGGGGCTTACCCCCATATAACAATTAATGTATGAGTATGGGGAAAACCCTGTGGAGGCTTGCAGGATCTCTCGCACTGCAAATAACAGGCGTTCAAACCACTTATCCCAATTCCGAGCATCTTCATGCACAAACTTACGAATGATTTTTTAAATCTTAAAATGTATTAAACCGCTCGACCAAGCCATCCATTTGTGGATGGTACATGCTTGTCGAATTGATTTAATACCCAATAATTCATACAGCTCGCGTAGTGTACGTGACAAGTAGTGCCCTGATCAATGAGGATTTCTTTCGGAATCCCCACTCGGGAGATTATTCTGAAGAGTGCCTCCACAACACTACATGCTGAGATGTTGCACAGAGGCACTGCTGCTGGATATTGCTTTGTATTAGTCCTAAGCATTGCGTAATCCTTCAGGACTAACACAAAGTGATGCCCGCATGCTGTCCATTCTAATGGCCCGACGAGGTCCATGCCAATTCGTTTGAAAAGAACCTCGCTCAATGGAAGGGGGTGCAATGGCACTTTTGGAGCAGCCGGCAGATTCAATATCTGACATTCTCAGCATGCCACACACCACCAGAGAACATCTCTGTGAGTGGCCGGCCAATAGAAATGGGGCGTGAGATGACTTAGTGTTTTCCCCTGTCCCAAGTGACCTGCCATCTGATAATAATGAGCCGCCTGGAATAACATTTGGAATAACATTTTATATATATATATATATATATATATATATATATATATATATATACACTACCGTTCAAAAGTTTGGGGTCACCCAAACAATTTTGTGTTTTCCTGAAAAGTCACACTTATTCACCACCATACGTTGTGAAATGAATAGAAAATAGAGTCAAGACATTGACAAGGTTAGAAATAATGATTTGTATTTGAAATAAGATTTTTTTTACATCAAACTTTGCTTTCGTCAAAGAATCCTCCATTTGCAGCAATTACAGCATTGCAGACCTTTGGCATTCTAGCTGTTAATTTGTTGAGGTAATCTGGAGAAATTGCACCCCACGCTTCCAGAAGCAGCTCCCACAAGTTGGATTGGTTGGATGGGCACTTCTTGCGTACCATACGGTCAAGCTGCTCCCACAACAGCTCAATGGGGTTCAGATCTGGTGACTGCGCTGGCCACTCCATTACCGATAGAATACCAGCTGCCTGCTTCTGCTCTAAATAGTTCTTGCACAATTTGGAGGTGTGTTTAGGGTCATTGTCCTGTTGTAGGATGAAATTGGCTCCAATCAAGCGCTGTCCACTGGGTATGGCATGGCGTTGCAAAATGGAGTGATAGCCTTCCTTATTCAGAATCCCTTTTACCCTGTACAAATCTCCCACCTTACCAGCACCAAAGCAACCCCAGACCATTATATTACCTCCACCATGCTTAACAGATGGCGTCAGGCATTCTTCCAGCATCTTTTCATTTGTTCTGCGTCTCACAAACGTTCTTCTTTGTGATCCAAACACCTCAAACTTGGATTCATCTGTCCACAACACTTTTTTCCAGTCTTCCTCTGTCCAATGTCTGTGTTCTTTTGCCCATCTTAATCTTTTTCTTTTATTGGCCAGTCTCAGATATGGCTTTTTCTTTGCCACTCTGCCCTGAAGCCCAGAATCCCGCAGCCGCCTCTTCACTGTACATGTTGACACTGGTGTTTTGCGGGTACTATTTAATGAAGATGCCAGTTGGGGACCTGTGAGGCGTCTGTTTCTCAAACTAGAGACTCTAATGTACTTATCTTCTTGCTCAGTTGTGCAACGCGGCCTCCCACTTCTTTTTCTACTCTGGTTAGAGCCTGTTTGTGCTGTCCTCTGAAGGGAGTAGTACACACCGTTGTAGGAAATCTTCAATTTCTTAGCAATGTCTCGCATGGAATAGCCTTCATTTCTAAGGACAAGAATAGACTGTCGAGTTTCAGATGAAAGTTCTCTTTTTCTGGCCATTTTGAGCGTTTAATTGACCCCACAAATGTGATGCTCCAGAAACTCAATCTGCTCAAAGGAAGGTCAGTTTTGTAGCTTCTGTAACGACCTAAACTGTTTTCAGATGTGTGAACATGATTGCACAAGGGTTTTCTAATCATCAATTAGCCTTCTGAGCCAATGAGCAAACACATTGTACCATTAGAACACTGGAGTGATAGTTGCTGGAAATGGGCCTCTATACACCTATGTACATATTGCACCAAAAACCAGACATTTGCAGCTAGAATAGTCATTTACCACATTAGCAATGTATAGAGTGTATTTCTTCAAAGTTAAGACTAGTTTAAAGTTGTCTTCATTGAAAAGTACAGTGCTTTTCCTTCAAAAATAAGGACATTTCAATGTGACCCCAAACTTTTGAACGGTAGTGTATATATATATATACACACACACACACACACACACACACACACACACACTCTTTGGTCTGTTTTATATGACTGAATCATAAAACAAAGAGTGAGAACTCTTTATACATGCGTTCTCCATGTGACATGCTTGCACCACATGCTTCTGAACAAAGTGAATCAGACACACACATCGATGGCTTTTATTTCATCTATTCTTCAAAATTTAATCAAGTGTATTTCTTTGTGTCTAACGGCATTTCTTGTCATGTGTCACTCCAAGACATCTTATAGGTAGCCTGCCACAGTGGCAGGTTGATGAGCAAAATTACCCACTGTGCATGAAATTTGGCATGTGGTTGGTGCTAATTTCATACCCTTTGCTGGCAACTTCCCGGCTATATGGT
The DNA here is from genome assembly GCA_032164185.1 of Moxostoma hubbsi. NCBI lineage: Eukaryota > Metazoa > Chordata > Actinopteri > Cypriniformes > Catostomidae > Moxostoma > Moxostoma hubbsi. Next base: position 59,282,580 of record JAVLUX010000001.1, read on the forward strand.
TTTATCATTTCAGATATTTTCAATCAATGTCTGTCTATGAGTGTCACAATCGGCATCAGGATGTTTTTCAGATATCGTCAATATCTTATTACAAATCGTCCAGCCCTGGTCCCCCTTGAACATTTTGCCATCCAAACACTCTCCTTGGGGTTGATTCAGCACTCCCTTTGTGCAGCAGATGATATCACTGATTTTAATTGGCAGTTTGGTGGTGAGGTGTGAATGGTGGTGATATGGATAGAAGACGGAAAGCCGTTGCATGCATGAATAGCAGATTTAGCAAAAAAGGTAATACTGTAATTTTACTGCAGTCGAACGGGAAAGTGAATGTGAAACTGGCTAATGTCTCTTGATAAGAATATACTTTTGAAAATAACTGCTTGAAGATATGTGATGCTATTTTTTGGGCTGGTGGGAAACTGGTAGTCTTGGTCTCGGTAGGTGAGCGGCCATTCCAATGTAACCAGTGTGGAGCCTCCTTCACTCAGAAGGGCAACTTGCTGCGTCACATCAAGCTCCACTCTGGCGAGAAGCCCTTCAAATGTCCATTTTGTAACTACGCCTGTCGTCGCCGAGACGCTTTGACAGGACACCTCCGCACCCACTCTGGTGAGCCTTCATTGGTCAAAACCATTTGTGAGAAGGAATGAGAGATAGAACTTTGTGGCTGTAAATAAATGGATGGAATAGTGTGTGGGATGGAAAAAAGCCTTTTGATGTAGCAAAGAATGAGGACAGATTAATGTAGACAAGGCCATTTGAACCTATTTCTGTTCTCCTCTGCCTAGAGCTTTGGTTAACTTCCTTTTAAACTCATTGCACTTCCAGAGATTGCACAACTTTACTAATAAGTGTAAATGAGATCTCATTGATCAGCTATGCATTGAAGTTTTAGTCTTAAGATATTGCATAGATGATCAGGCAACAAAATAATAACTCTGCAGCAGTCTAGTATGACATTTAGAATATTATGAAAACAGGATATCCTGCTTGTGTTTTTGAATGATTTTGAAAAGCATTCACCTTTAGCACCTATATCTGGCTGGTTAAAGTCCTATTAACATGAATGCATGAAGGCTTTTTAGTAATGGATTTCTCTGAAATGACGCACATCTCACAATGAGCTGATGCGGTCTGCAGTTTTTCTTGAAAATGTCCTAGATTAGCAGCATCTCATTTCATATTGGGGAAATTTTGACAAGGGAAATTCTGTGGTCTAACTACAAATTCTGTACTGTTTGTAATTACTATATTCTTATGTAATTGTACTTGTAAGCAAATTTTTGCAGCTCTTTTGACACATAATTTTATTAGGTAACACCTCACATTAGGTAAAGAAACAATGTTGTCTTAGTAATGTTTGCATAACACCAGCACAAAGAGTTTGAAATGCCTTTGCCTCCTTGGTATTTCAGTGTCCTCCCCTACAGTTGGGAAGCCCTACAAGTGCAGTTACTGTGGCCGCAGTTACAAGCAGCAGAGCACCCTGGAGGAGCACAGAGAGCGCTGCCACAGCTACCTACAGAGTCGGGACAGCCAGCCTGCTCACAACACCCAATCTGCACACAGTAATAAGACACGCACACACAATTCATTTATAATTACAATGGTGCTACAAGTGCATTGGTTCGTTCTCACACTGTTCGTCCATAATGTTATGTTCAGGTGAAGAGGTTCATAACATGGAGATTATGTCTGAACCCTTGATCCAGTCCTCCTCAGAGAAGATGACCTTCATTGATCGACTGGCCAACAGCATCACCAAGCGGAAAAGATCAACACCCCAGAAGTTCTTGGGTAGGCCCACTGCTTTGAGTGACAGTATGAAATGAATATAAATGTGTCTATTTAAATGCAATCTAGTGATATACTTTAAGTCAAAGTCCCTTTAAAGGTATAGTTCATCCAAAAAGCAAAATTCAAACAGGTTGGGAAAAACGTGAGGGCAAAGTCCCTCTGAAAGCAAGTCAGTCCACTCAACGGCCATCATTGCAATGCTCCTGTTCAGCTATTTTCTATGGATACAAGCAGCTTAAAAGTACAACTCATATCAAATTGAATAGGGAAACACTGAAATCGCCATATGGTTGGTCAAGATTAAGATAAAAGAACACATTTAGAATCAGCAGTGAAATCTGACAGCAATGGTATCATAAATTGTGCTACTTTAGCTCGGAGCACGCTAAACAACATTTCTTTTCAGGCTAGTCCAGCTAATGCATGTGTGTTCTCGAGTTGACCAACAGGCGATGTCTTTATCTATAAAGAGGGACTTCTTTTTTCTACATCCTCCATATTGGCTTTTCCAATTTCTCTCATTCATTTTAATACCAGTGCTCTGTCTCGCTCTAACTATTCTCTGATACGGGTGAGTGAATAATTAGTTTTTTGGTTCAACTATCCCTTTAGCATGTCTGTTCACTTACTAGCCATCTTGGTTACTCCATAGCTTAGCTATTGTCTTGGTAGCCAATAAGCAGACAAGTGTAGCTCCTGTCTGTTTGAATGAAGAAAGAATGAAATCTCCAAAAACTGTTTGTCAAGATTCTGTATCAATTACATATTTGATCAAATCTGACATTAGTTTCGATTCTCTAGCTCAAATGACACTAAAACTGTATTTTTCACCCTGGTTCAGCTAATTCATATTCTAAAGTAAATAAACAGCCAATGCCTTTATCAAAAAGGCGGTTGCTCTTTTAACTGAAAGGCCGGACTTCCACTCCTTCAGTCACTATATTGAGTTACATTTTCTCGCAATAATGTTTCTACGAGTGGTCTGTCTCCTCCTCCCTATACTGATAATACTGATGCTCCCTGACTTTCTAGGTGAAAAGCACATGCGGCTGAATATATCCGAAGCACCTTATGAATTCGATCCCAATCCTGATAAAGAAGGGGACGTGTTGGTCTCACACACAGAGGCTGATCCATCTTCTTTAGGGCGTTTCCTCCGGGGGCCAAGAGGAGGCAGCAATGATGTGGATCCTTCCCGCTCCCTGCGGATGCCTCCCCACTCTGCCTGCCTGCCAGAGTTTATCCCAGTCATCAGCTCTGTCTACCCCCATATAACTCCTCAAGGGCAGCGGCTAAACTGTGTAGAGGGCATCTCAATGGGCCTGGCCGGGAGGGAGGCTGGAGAGGGTCATGAGGACGCGCCCTCCAGTCGCAGTCGTGCTGCCTCACCGAGCAATGGTTACCAAGATTCTACAGACACTGAGAGCATGGTGGAGGAGCAGTGCATCATCGCCTCAGTACAACCTGGAAACTTAAACCACAACAGCAGGCGTGAGCGGCACAGTCCTAGACATGCCAAAGAAATGGACATGGAGGGGGATAGGGAAAAAGGAGTCCATGGGGGTTTACCAAGGCTGTCCACCAAGGCTGGCCCGCGCTCACCGCCAGCAAGGGAAGCCAGGCAGGTGGTGGACGGGGAAGGGCGGCCAGTGCGCTCCTTCCGCTGCGAGCACTGTCGCATTTTCTTCCTGGACCATGTCATGTTCACTATCCACATGGGCTGCCACGGCTTCCGCCAACCCTTCGAGTGCAACATCTGCGGCCATCGCAGTCAGGACCGCTACGAGTTCTCCTCGCACATTATCCGCGGGGAGCATCAGGTGGGCTGAGGAGGGCTTGTGGTTGCTGCAGTGTGAGATTTGGGAGAGATGTACTGAGAGTTGTATGCTGCTTTGAGATGGTGTCATGGCATCTTGTTTGGTCTGTATCAGATTGGGGGCATGGCATTTTAGCACTTGCTTTTAGTTAGGGGACATCAGCTTTTACTGTTGAAGAGCAATCGCATGGGTACAACCGTAAAAAACGATGTGATCGCATCCTGTGTTTAGAGGATGTCAACAGAATCAGACCGGGGGACTTATCCTCTGATTGCACTCCCACATCAAGTCATTAATTGCAAGATGCAGCTGTTTTGCTTTAGAAGTGCCTTTCTTCCATGGGTTTTATTTTTGATCAGTTAGTTAGGAAGATACATTTTATGCTTGTTATGCAGGCATGATATTAGATTTCTAGTACTCTGATCTGATCAGTAGCGTTTACATAGAGTCTGCCTCTTCAAGAAAGAAAGACATTAAATGAATTACTTAGAAGTCCGAAGTCTTGTAGACTCTTTTAACTTGAATGGTTTTCTAAAGTTTCTGAGCCTGTTAAACAAGAGAAATCTATGCCTAGGAGTATTCACACAACCTTTGTGCTCTTTTAGGATACCTCGGTGGGACTGTTGAAATTAGGCGACTCAGGGAGGACACTGCTGACAGAGAGAGGGAATCGAGAGCAAGCAACATGAATTGCTAAATTCTTTTAAGGCTGGAGGCAAGGGAGCATTGGTATGTTAGCCATATAAGGAGCACAGACACATATTGCCTTAATAGTTGCTTTATATGAACCCTGTATGAGATAGTTGTTGAATTGCACATGGTTTTAAATGCTGGAAGATTCCGTAGGTACAATGCAGACGTTTGCATATTGCCTGAATTTGGGAAACTTTAAAATGAAGACGACATGGCACTCTTATGTCAATTAAGACTGGGGATCAGACTAAGGCTTTTATAATTTTAGTTCTTTCTAAAAAAATATGTTAATGTTTTATTTAAGTAACGAAATGAACTTGAAGCAGTTTGCCTTAGTTTTTGAGTCTACAACCTGTCCTAAAAAAAAGTCAAACCAGTTGGTTTCCTTGTGCCTCAGATTTTGATTGTTTCAAGCTTTACCTAGACAGACCTCACTTTATAAGGAGTTGCATTAAAAGATTTTACATATCTAATATATTGAGGTATTTTTAAATATTTTTTTGTAGTATGAAGTCCCGTCCCGTCCCCCCCCCTCCCCTCCCCTCCATCCTCTGCCATTGAAGCCAGGCCATCATTCTATACATAAGTCAAAGTTAGTTAATTCTAATAAAGGATTCAGTAGGATACATTATATTTACATCTTTTTTTTTTTTTTTAGATGTTTAACACAGTAAAAGCAGAGGGTGATAAGGTGCCTTAATTACTCTGGTGCAGACCAAACACAGACCCATGTTGCATTCTGTGACTGATGTGTGAGGCAGAGGGTTTGTTACCTTAAAGGAGGATTGCACTTTTTCTAATTCTACTTAAATGTGAGTGTTTTGCTTGGGCTTTTGGGAGGGTTTCGGACAGGCGCTGAGGTACAGGTGGGAGTGGAATTTTATTACAAGGCTTTAGGGGAGCAGACTATAATGACTAGTAACTGAGCTTTGAAACATATTCTTTTGTTTTCTCAGATTGCTCAATTGCACTGATTTCTGATTAAAATAAATTCTATTTAAAAAAAAAAAAAACTAGAAACAATTTGATACAAGAACACATTGGTTATAAAGACCAGATGAGCAGTGTGGTGTTTTTAAAAATCCTATAAAGGCTATTTTCCTAATAAAAGGGGTCTCAGTCATTGAAGGATTCAGAACTGAAAGATTTCTCCTTGTGTTGTAAAATTTGGTGCTTGGATGTTTGTGTGACTTCTGCCCTTGATATTGGACTTGTATCCTGTACGCTTGTCCTGTGTGATCATGTCCCGTTTGAGTTCATGCATAAGGTACGCTCAATCCCCACTTGAATATGAACTGCTGCTTGATTTGAAGGAAAGGACTGATTTTATTTTTATGTACCGTCCTGCCAAGATATTGTGGCCTGTTATATCGGTGGATCTCACTTGCACAAACTGAGACAATTCTAATACAACTAAAGCACCAATGAATGCATTTTTAAGAATCTCAGAGATTTTTGTTTTGTTTGCTTGCTTGTACATTTCTCACCTTTTATGTAATATGGACTGTGGTTAAGGGTACTTGGATGATGGAGGTGGTCAGCCGTTTCCAGAACTTGCTTGCTTGTAATTAACTTACCCGGTTCTACTTCTGTCGGTTGCTTGTGAAATACTAGCTGCAATTTTCCGTTTCCTTTAAACCAAACCCAGCTCCTTTTTCTGCACCATTTAATAATTCTTATCCCAAGGTGTGATTGAATTAAATATTTTTTAAAAGAACTGTGAAGCAACCTTAACAAGCAGCAACTGAGAAAGTGAGACCTGGCATTTTGGGGGAGGCAGGGAACAAACTCTGTCAAACTTGGGCTTTATCCCTGGGGTCAATGTTTTTTATATATTTTGTGAGAAAAAAAAAATGTATATGACAAAGAAAAACTCTTTACCTCAAATTTGTTAAAATGTAAAAACTGCCTCATGTTCTATAAAAAGGTGTGTTGGTTTCAAGAGGTATTGTTTATTTGATCTTGTTTTTAAGGAGTGTAATCCAACTTTAAGTTGAATAATTTTTCATGTCCAATAAAGTAATATTTGTTGTAACCTCTGTCCACTAAAAAAAGCTAAACTTTTTCTCTAGTTTCCCTAGTTCATGTCCAGTCTTGATGCCATTTCTGGCCTTTAATGTCTGGAAGGAGGATGATAATTATTATCATATTACAATATTATTGATTCAGATTTTTTCAAGTTTACAAATGAATTGTTTCCCAACATCAAGACTTTAGGTTGAAATGTATAGATCTATAAGGAAAATGATATTTTTCATGCTTTGTCTGGTTAGACGTTTTTCAACAATCGCCTTCTAGAGTTCACTTGCATGGTTCATAAGGAATACTTAGTTACAGTTCAATACAAGTTAAACTCAATCAACAGTATTTGTGGTATAATTTTGATTACCAAAAACAAAGCAATTTTTACTTGCCCCTCTTTTTCTTAAAAAAAAGAAAAGAAAATCTTGGATACATTGTGGCTCTTACAATTGAATGAAAGTTTAGCCACAAGACAAACAATATCTGTGTTAATATGATTTTAGTGCAATAAAATCACTTACCAACCTTTTCAGTGTAAGGTTATGACCAATTTTACAATGACGATGTAATGTCAACAAACCAAGATTTCAAACAAACTTCTTTCATGTTGTCATTATTGGGTATTGTTTGTAGATGAGGAAAATAATGAATTTAATAAATTTTAGAATACAGCTGTAACATCACAAAATGTGGAAAAATTGAAGCGCTGTGAATACTTTCCGGATGCACTGTACACCTCACTGTAACTCAAAACATTCAAGCACATATTGGGGGACATTCATATTCTTTTACAATGGACACAGATAAAATAAATTCTTTTAGTTTTGGTCACTTTTATTTCTTTACATAATGTATGCAAACATTTCCAGATCACATAGGTTTTGGAGGGGCTCTTGGGGGACCACCCTGAAACAAAAATATTTAACTTTATTAGTATGAAGTTCTTAGAACATTATATTTGCAAGTATATGACAGCTGTCAAGCGCAATATTCATGTACAAGACATTATCTGAAATGTGATTTGTATAATGCACTTACAGTGGGCCTGAAGCGTGGAGGAGGAGTACGGTCCTTCCTGGCCTCACGTGAGCGGTTCCTCACCACTTTGCTGTGGATGGCACAGCTGACACAATAGTGGAGCTTTACATAGAGCTTGGGCAAAACATAGGCTGCAGGAGGACAAAGTAGTTTAGACAATGTCATAAACACAACACTATTGTTTTTATTAAAATCACCACAACCACATACAGTATCCTCAATTTCATCCAAACACAAGTTATTTCACAAAGCAAGAGTTTTCACTCACAGTCAAATACACTGGCCTCAGAGATGTCCCTGACAGCCGCTGCCTCCACAATGTTTCGGATTACAAACTTCTTGATGGCTTTGTCCTTGGGAACACAACGGGCACAGTTTGTGCAGCGGATGGGCTGGACATGCCCACGTCCCTTCTTGGCACGACCGTTATTCCTCCTCTTTTTAGTCTGGCAGGTATAGAAATGCAATTTAAGGTGCAATATATAACATTGACATCAAGCGTTTAAAATGGGTACCGCAGTCCAAATTCAAAATATTGGAGAGTTGTCTCCCCCTCCTCACCAGACTCGAAGCTCACTGCATAGCCAGGTTGAGGACACGCAACAGGAACAAGCAAACAGACAATGGCAAGCAACGAGCCTTACACTGTAAGTTGATCAGCTAATGTATACGCTTGCAATGTTTTTATTGTTTGCAAATTATAAAGCAGCTCGTGGATTTTTTTCTCTGTCAATGTTAGACTAGTGTTTTCCTGGTAACATGTTTCAAATCTGGCAACCAGGCGTGTCGAAATACTATTGGGAAATGGGTGGGATCACATAGGTCAAAACACAAACAGAAATTCCGGTCTGAAACAGACATTTCAAAGTAGAATATGGCAGGCTGTAGCATTGATTTCAGAGAAGCCAGAATTTTAACTTGGCATGTTTCCCAAATCTCTGGTAACATAATTGTATGCTAGTACAGAAAATATTTAATATTGCATCTTTAATCAAGTTACTCACCAGTTTAGAAATGACTTCTCATATAAAGATACTATTTTGCCCAAGCTAAAATGCGATGCTGTGAATTTAAAACTTCGGACTCAATTATATTTAGACTATTATCTATAACAGGGTTCCTCAATAGGTAGCCCGTGCTAAAGGCCTCTTCACACAAAATGAGTGTTGATTTTGACACACCCAATTCAGGTCTTGGAGTCTCCACTAATGAGGTGATGAGTTGGATCAAGTGTGTTTGATTAGGGAGATATCCAAAATGTGTATTTTTGGGAGCCTCCAGTAACAGGGTTGGGAACCAGTAATTTTATACCATTCTCATGCCCGCAACTTCAGCTGTTAGAGATTAATACATTTAACACTGTTAAAGCATTAATTTTCTTAATTTGGCATAACTGTTTCATTATGTTCTTTCCATGGTGTTGATGTATCCTGAGGAGTATTTCATCTGTTTTTATGCGAGTGAGATGAGTAGAGCACAGTTGCATAAATATACAAGCGGTTAATATTTGTACATGCATTTATGCACGAGTATATTCCAAGCGAACTCCCGAACCAAACTACTCATTATGTCTGAATAATATAACACAAGGTACTGTGATAAAAATGCACGTTGAATAGTGCAAAATAAGAATAACGCTGTACAGTTAAAAATGCATATCCTAATATTAAAAATGATATACAAGAAAACATTGGCTCACTGTCTTTATTGAAATTATAGCAATAATTTGTTACATTATCCTTAAGAACAACATTAATGCCAATAGGTCTAATATTGCAATTTAATCTGCAATCCCGTTTGGAGATGAACAGGAACAGTTGAATCGCATGAAGATCCAGATTATTCATCAAACTTTTTTTTCAGCAAACAAAGTTGAAGTTTTGGGTGTGTGTGTATATATAAAAATGCAATATTGTTTGAATAAATAAAACAGGCTACTAATGATGAGAAAGGGAACTAAAAAAAATTATGCATGTTAAAAATAATACTAATAAAAATAATAGCAGCAGCAGCACAAATAATGTAAATACATCGACAGTAGTGGATCTTGACCTTGTATTGTTGACTGAATTTGGCCTTTGATGAAAACTAATTGGGGGACCCTGACCTATAATTAAAAAATACAGGCTGCTGGAGAGTTTTATAGTCATACAGTATATTAAATGGTCAATTTACTTTGCAGATTCATCAGTAACTAAATAAACAACGGTTCATAAAGGTACCGACCATTGTTGCTGGATATTAATCGCATTTAATGGGTTTAATGATGTCGTAACCCATGTATGTTAGCTAACAAGGCAAGAAAATTATCTTGCGTCTGTGTTCGCGCGTGACAATTCAAACCCAGTATTACGAATATAATAAAAAATAAACTAAATTGTGTTTGGCTGTATACGGGGTGAAATTACTAAAATCTATAGAAACGGTGAGAAAACGCAGCTGCAAAGAGTAATAAAAACGTAGTACGAGAATTGCCTATGTTTGAGCTTTCGGTAACTCACCATCTTGATTTAGAGATGCATGGGAGAGGACCGGAAGCGTATTTACGTCATCTATACTGTGCCCAGCAGCCGACGGAAGTATTTTTGAGAGACATAATAAAAGCCCCTGTGTTTTTCTGTAAAAAAAAAACAAAAAAACAAAAACATTTGTTCTATGAAGTTGTACAGCACCTCTCATACAAATGTTTGCACAAGTGCAAAGATAATGAAGATAATTATGTAATTTGAAAAATAAACTGAAAAGTTGCAAGGGACAAGTTGCAGGTAGGGTTGCCACCTGTCCTGTTTTTTTTATTTTGTATTTTTCAGGGGTGTAAAGTAATTGAGTAAAAATACTAAAGTATTAATTGGGGGGATTTTTACTTTACTCAAGTGTAATTTCAACTGAATACTTGAACTTCTACTTAATTACATTTCCAAAGAGAAAAATAGTACTTATTACTCCTTACAGTTTTAATTAATCTTGAAGAAGTACTCATACATTTTTTGCATATTATTTTCTTTCATCTTACTTGATTAAAGTCACCTTTTCACAGTATCCAACAGATGACAGACTTGAGGTCAAGGTCAGTCATTTCAAATGGAGTGTTGTGTGGAGTTCTGACCATCTACAAAGGCATAATTTCAGATCATGTTTGAGCTTTGGGTACACTGAAACATTTGTGCAACTATACTAGACCATATGTGACCGCCGGACTGAATGTGATGTATTCATTCAAAACTATGAGAACAAAGTGAGAAACACAGATGGTTTTTGTCCTAAACTTTATTCTAAACACCGTTTACTTCAACAGATTGGACAGTTATGAAGTAAAAAATTATCAGTCACATTTCAAATTTATATATACACTGGCGGCCAAAAGTTTGGAATATGTACAGATTTTGCTTTTTGGAAGGAAATTTTAATTAACCAAAGTGGCATTCAACTGATCACAAGGCATAGTTAGGACATTACTGATGTAAAAAACAGCACCTTCACTATTTGAAAAAGTCATTTTTTATCAAATCTAGACAGGCCCCATTTCCACCAGCCATCACTCCAACACCTTATCCTTGAGTAATCATGCTAAATTGCTAATTTGGTTCTAGAAAAATCACTTGCCATTATGTCAAAAATGTATGAAAGCTATTTGGTTAATTAAATGAAGCTTAACATTATCTTTGTGTAGAGTTGCCATAGTATGCAATAGACTGGCATGTCTTAAGGTCAACATTAGGTAAAAAAATGGCAAAAAAGAAACACACAAAACAGTCAATCATTGTTATGAGGAATGAAGGCTATACAATGCTTGAAATTGCCAAAAAACTGAAGATTTCATGCAAAGGTGTACACTACAGTCTTCAAAGACAAAGGACAACTCGCTCTAATAAGGACAGAAAGAGATGTGGAAGGTCAGATGTACAACTAAACAAGAGGATAAGTACATCAGAGTCTCTAGTTTGAGAAATATATGCCTCACATGTTCTCAGCTGTTCTCATTTCCCACTTCCACGGCTCCTCTCCCAGTGTTCCATGGCTCCGCCCCCAGAGTTTTCCACAGCTCCACCCACTCTGCCTTCCACAGCTCCACCCGCTCCCCCATAAACTATTCCTCCCACGGCTCCGCCCGCTCCCCCATAGACTATCCTGCCAGTTTCTCCGCCTGCTCCACCAGAGATTATTCCGCCAGTGGCTCCACCTGCTTCCCCAGAGACTATTCCTCCCATGGCTCCGCCTGCTCCCCCAGAGATTATTCCGCCAGCGGCTCCACCTGCTTCCCCAGAAACTATTCCACCAGCGGCTCTGCCCGCTTCCCCAGAGACTCCTCCTTCTGTGGTTCCGTCCACCTCCCAGTCCTCCTGACCCAGTCCCTGTCCTGTGGCCGCCTCCCAGGCCGCCTGTCCCTGTCCCTGTCCCTGTCCCTGTCCTATGGCCGCCTCCCAGGCCTCCTGACCCTCTCGGCCCTGCGACTTTCCTGTTTCCTGTTTGTTTTGTAGTCCTTTTGTAGTTTTATTTCAATGACTGGTTCTCCCTGACTGTTTTCCCAGGTGTTCCTCATTCCCTGATTTTTTCCACAGTTGTGCCTTGTTTTCCTTTGTGTATTTAAGCCCTTGTTTCCCCTGGTTAATTTGTCAGTCTTTACAATGATTGTTTTCATTATATTCTGAGTTAGTTTGTTTATTCTTTTGTAAATAAAGCTGTGTTTAGAACCTCATTCTTCTCCTGCCTTGTCACAAAATTGACAGCTAGAATGCCAAGAATCTGCAAAGCTGTCATTACTGCATGTGGAGGATTTTTTGACGAGAACTCTTTGAAGAAGTTTAAGAAGTTCTGAACATTTCTTTCACATTGTAATTAATGTCCTGACTACATTCCTATCTGTTGAATGCCAGTGTGATGAATAAAAGTACCAATTTCTTTCCATAAGAGCAAAATATATATATATATATATATATATAAGGATATACTGTTTTTATTATGCATTTAAAAAATAAAATACAAACACATTGTATTGGTAAAGAGTGTCCCTTATTTACAAATTCAAAAGTGGCAACTCTAGTTGCAGGGGATCCATTGTTTCTTGGTTAAGTCATGTCAATTTTTCTCGTCTTTTTATTTTTTTGTATAGCGCTTTTCACAACACACATCGTTTCAAAGCAGCTTTACAGAAAATTATGCTGTAACATCTTATGTCCTCATTGAGCAGTTTAAATACAAATGTGGTTGAAAATAATGCTTTAAAAATTAATTATCTTTAGGCCTCAAGTTAGCAAGCCAAAGGTGACTGTGGAAAGGAGCACAAAATTCCATAAGGTGCTAGTTTATGGAGAAAAATGGAATTTGGAAGAAACCAGGATCAGTTGGTGGAGTCAGTTCCCTTCTGGTTCTGGCTGTACATACAGCATGAATATTATGCCAATATTATTAATCTATGTGTAATATAAGTCATGTATTATTTGACTAAACTGAGTAGGTGTTGGTGGGCAATGTTTAAAACTAATAGAAATAAAAATAGAAAAGCTTAGCGGGCTACAAAATTAAACTTGAGCTACCCACCAGCAACAACAGCAATAGGACCTGTTTCTGAAGCTGAAAAGCTAATTCATGCATTCATGACATCAAGACTAGATTATTGTATTACTGGGTATTACTGGGAGGCAAGTGAGTTTGAGATTTTGAGAGCTTTGTGGCTCAGTGTGGTTTCCACTAGATGTCAGCAAAGGCTTTGTTAAATCACTTGTAATCATCTACTTCACCAACAGTGTTTTTTTTTGTATTAGCCAATGACCAATGAACTAAGTAATGCCTCTGAAAGAGGATGCTACTGAAGTAGCATTTCTTCATGAATACTTTTGCTGTCTGCCATTCAAGAGTGCAACTCTAAACATCACCTACACCTCTAATTGTGTCAGTGTTGTAATTTATTTGAGGTAGTTGTCTGACGTTGTGGAACATTATTGACGGTTCGCTGATAACAGTCTGAAATGTATTTTGGTTTGCTTCTGGAAGTGATTACAGAGTTGGGTTGTGAAGTGGAGTGTTGGTGAAGGTTGGGGGCCATTTTTAATGTGCAAAAGATGGGGTGTTCCCAGCCCTTGCTAACATGTGCAGGCTTGGAAGAGGGGACGTGTGGCTTATGCGGTGGACTGTCCCCTGTGTCACTGAAGTTAAGGAGCTGTTGCCAAGAGACATGTCTTTTTTACAATGTTGCTATTAGTAATGGATAGGAAAAGAGGAGGGGCCCACAGAAGAAATTATGCATGCAATCAAATGCATGCAAAATATAGATACATAGCTTTTTTGTAACACATAACTCTCTTTCTTTCATGGAACGCCAAAGTAGAAGTTTAGCAGAATGTCTGTGCTGCTCTCTTCCATACAATGGAAGTGGGGGGAGTAAAAAAAAAAGAAGAAGAAAAAAAAAAGCACCATAGAAGAATCATAAGAATATATTCCACATGACCCGTAATACTTGGCTAGTGGTCACCATTCACTTTATTATTTCATTATATGAAAAAGAGCAGTTTGGACATTCTGCTATAAAGATCTCCTTTTGTGTTCCACAGAAGAAAATACTACGGCTTGTAAACAAGAGGATGAGTAAATAATGACAATTTTCATTCCTTTGGGTGAACTATTCCTTTTAATTCATTTATGTACTAAACCATATTCCTTTTTGGAAAGATTGCCAGGCCATTGTGGCTATGAATTTAACATTTCGTAAATTTGAGAATGGAAAGTGTCAGTTAATGTGTGCACAGAAGTTGAATAGTGTTATATACAATCACGAGACGGAGCGTGTCAGAGAAACAGAGGGAGAGAGAGAGGGGGACACAGGAATGTGTCAGTGTTCCTGTAACCACTATGCCCCTAAACTGAAGCAAATAAACATTCCTCCGTTCATGTGTCAGGGCTGAATACTTGCCCACTGTTGCTGTAAAAACAAAGTGAATAATTAAAACCAAAAAACCCATGGCTTTATACTTTGTCTTTAACAGCATTTATTTTCCACAGTGAACTGCAGTTAGACAATGTGCCATTGATATATTTTTCCCACTTAAGGCAATGCAGATAAACTATAATATATATTTGCATCTTGCATAGGTGTAAAAATTGTGACGGTCTTGGTGGAGCACTGTTGGGTAAGTGAATAGTGACTGAGCCTAACGTTCTGCCTAACATCTCCCTTTTTGTTCCATGGAAGAAAGTCTTATATTTTGGAACAACATGAGGGTAGTAAATTATGTCAGAATTTTCATTTTTGGGTGAGCTATCCATTTAATACATTTGTTTCTGAACCAAGAGTAATGATGCAATATTTGCAGCCATAAAACCTTGTAACCATCATTTGGCAAAAGGACATAAAACTACAAATTTGCCTCAAGTTCGTAATTTGAATTTGATGTTTAGGTTGTCATGACACCATGTTTTTCTGTGCAGTTTTAGATGAGAACTTTATCTCTTCCATTATGCGGTTGTAGAAAATGATTTAGTCTGGCTGAAGAGCAAGCCTACTGGGAACAGCCTGTCGCCGCAATAGAGTAAATCAAGAGGTCATGGTCTGTTAGTGTAGGGGGTCGATATCGCTACCTAAATCATGAGTGCCGTCTGGCCCCAATCGCCCACACACACAGATATATACACTTGCACACGTAGAATTACAGATATTATTTCACACAGACTTGCTCCTGCATCACCCCTACAAACTGCACTCTGAAGTACTTTGTGCAGATTTTCTGGGATGCTCAGTATAAGCCACAGACATCAGTGCAACAGTTTTCACTTCCTACTCTGATTCCACAGACTCATCCTCAGGAAAGATGGGTTAAAGAGCGTCAGGGCTCCTGTTTCTGTGGATATAGACCAATTACACACAAGTAATCTAATCTAAAATTGTTGGGTAGATTACTTCAGAAATGTAATCAAGTACTGATTAAAAAATTACACAACAACTTTTTTAAATAAAACGAATTTCCTGATACTTCTATCAAAGGGCGTGTTTGAAACCCTGACACGTCAAAAATATCAAAACTATAACAAATGCAAAAGTGCGTTCGCGTTTACTTTCAAAGCGGTGTGCAAATACAGACATCTTGGCATTTATTTAGAAACTTAAAGCGTTAGTTTACCCAAAATGTACAAATATTTCATCATTTATGCACCTGCGTGCCATTCCAGATGTGTATGACTTTCTTACTTCTGCAGAACACAAATGAAGATTTTTAGAAGAATTTCTCAGCTCTTTAGCTCCTCACAGTTCAAGTGAAAGGTGACCAAAATTTTTAAATTCCAAAAATCACATAAAAGCAGCATACAAGTAATCCATAAGAATCCAGTTGTTTGGTCTATATCTTCAGAAATGGTATGCAAGGTATGGGTGAGAAACCCATACCTTGCATGCGATGTGCATGAAAAATTTGAATCATCAAAAACTTCCCACCCAGACTTATTGCATCACTTCTGAAGATATGAATTTAACCATTGGAGTCATATGGATTACTTTCAAGCTGCCTTTATGTGCTTTTGGAGCTTCAACATTCTGGACACCATTCACTTGCATTTTGAGGACCTACAGAGCTGAGATATTCTTCCAAAAATCTTTCTTTGTGTTGTGCAGAAAAGATAAAGATAGAGTAAAAGATTAGATACATTTTCTTTGTGTACATGCTATTCCTTTAATTTCAATCAGAAACTAAATGCTTTGTGTTTATTTCTAGGTTTTCTGGCAAGATTTCAATATCGATTTCAGTAAATGCATACATGACTAGATGATACATTTAATAAATATAAACAAATTATGAGGAATTCATTGTAATTTTTATTTTATTTTTTAAATACAGAGAACATACCTCAAAGTGCTAATTAATATTCATTGGGGAGTATTTTTCAATGGATATATTGTTTTGTAAGGCAATGATTGTGTAAAGATGCAGGGTGATGTGTGTTCTTTCTGTGTCTTGCATCACCAAACGGATGCAAAAATAATGACTGTTTTCTAACAGTTTTCCCAAAAACTCCCCCCACCCTTCATTGGTTGGACCAACAGATAGTCCCGGCCCAAACTCATGCCACTGGTTTAGACAATGTTGCCATATTGGACTTATCAGGATTCTAAAACAAACAGAATAATGTATTGATAGTGGCACAGTGTCACAGTTTTTACCCTTTGCAACCTATGATTGTCTTATTTATAGTTGCCTCTGCAGGTTAAGATGGGAAAGAAGGTCATATTTTAATAATGAATAAATCACATACTTCACCTTTAAGTTTCAAAAACGGCAATCTCACACATATGAAGCATATCATTCAGTACTTCTTATTAGCACAATGATTTACAACTAACTGTGTAATGATGAGGGTCTGGCAAGTAGGAAATTAGAACCCAAATGCAGCACGTTTATTACATAAAGGAAAACCAAACGCCATAAAGGTCAAAACGAATGAGAGCTGAGCTAAGAAAACAAAAACTAAGCAAAACAAGCAAGAACTCACCAAACTACAAAGACATAAAATAATGCAAGACAAATAACAGGGAAAACATAAGGACTATATATATACACACAAGAACTAACAAGGGTAACAAGACACAGCTGGAATTAATCAAAGAGAACACAGAGAACAGAGGCAGAACAGAGGCCAAACTAAAAAAAATATTCAAGCGACCACTAGTGGCCACTAGGGAAAATGTCCAAAAGATCTCACAGAGCCCCCCATCTAAGGAGTGGCTGCTGAAGCTCCTTAACACATAAAAAACAAAAATAGTTCATGGGAGGATCAGGAGGTGGAAGCCAGGGGCGGAGTTTCAGCAGACGTAGGCTCAGGGGGCAGAGTCGCAGGAGGCGGAGCCACAGGAGGCTCAGGAGATGGAGCTACAGGAGACAAAGGCTCAGAGGTTATGGCATCTGGGGATTCAGAGAGCTCAGAGAAAAGTCAACATGAGACTCAAAGGGTTCAGGGTTCAGAGTTCAGAGCGGAATGTGATTCCGAGAGCAAGCACTAGGGGACTCAGGGAGCAAGGCACTAGTGGACTCAGGGAGCAAGACAATAGGAGACTCAGGGAGCAGGGAATGGCCTCCATGGCTGGGAGTGCTGGCAGTGACTGGGGAACAGCCTCCATGGCCGGGAGAGCTGGCAGCGACTGGGGAACAGCTTCTATGGCCTGGAGTACTGGCAGCAACTGGGGAACGGCCTTCATGGCCTGGAGCGCTGGCAGCGACTGGGGAAAGACCTTCGTGGTCTGGAGCGCTGGCAGCGACTTGGGAACGGCCTCCACGGCTGGGAGTGAAGGCAGGGCAGGGGAACGACCTCCATGGCTGGGAGTGCAGGCAGCGGCAAGGGAACGGCCTTTGTGTCCGGGAGTGCAGGCAATGACTGGGGAACAACCTCCATGACTGTGAGTGCAGGCAGTGGCAGGGATTTGCCCTCTGTGGCGATGAGTGCTGGCAGTGACTTGAGAGCAGGAGCCCTTCTCCTCCATTTCCAGACAGCCGGGAGCACTGCAGTGGGAACAGCCTCCATGGCTGAGGACACTAGCAGTGGGACCGCCAAGGCTTCAGGCGCTGGCTCTGGGATGGTCGAGGCTTTGGGCACTGGCACTGGGACGAACAAGGCTTCAGGAACTGGTAAACTGGTTTATTTACCTTGGCAGATGTGGACGCTGGCTCATGGTCTGTGGCAGGCATGGACCCAGGGATTACCAAAATTGGTACCACCATCTCTGGCAAGAGAGCACTCCTCGGATGATAATCTGCCAGAACTGTTTTAATAACAAACTCCATTAGCGAAATATTGTCACAGTCCAATGGTACCAGTTCTTTAACAGTTCTGTTCAACCCACACCAAAACAGAGTCCTTAGTGCCCTCTCCCCCACCCCAGAGTGAGAGGCCAACCTCCAAAAAGCTAAACTGTCATCCACCACCATCATGGATCCTTGATTAAAAAATATAATGTGTTCTGCTTTTGGTCTTGCATTCTGTAATTTTGAGGGTATGGCTAGCATAAATTTAGAACCCAAATGCAGGATGTTTATTAAGTAAATGAAAACCAAAATCCATAAAGGTCAAAATGAACGAGAGCTGAGTTGAGCTATTATGTCCCAAATACATAACAATCCGAAAAATTATTATACAGTGCATCCATCTTGCATTTCTAAGCTGTGTAAAGATACATTTCTAAGTTGCAATTGTAAACAGTAATGACAACTAATGCGTTGTCATGCTTAACATGGCTTCTTCTTTGGGAGCAGTTGCAAGGCTGAATATAAGAGAATGATGAAGATGTTTCAAGAGTCAAGCTTTTGTGATGCTTGATGGCAGTTTCTTTGGAGCCACCATCTGCTGAGAGGGTCACGTAGGGGTTCAAATCTCTTGGATTCTGCCTGCTTCCCAGCTGCCATGCCCAGGCACTCCGAATTCCACACACAACCACACTTACACACCTTGCAATTATCACACACACTCACATTTACAAACACACATAATCCCAGGCATGCTGCGCTGCTGGAACCATTGTCATCCATGGGCTGACACTAAAGATGTTCACATTCTTGTCTTGATGGACCAGTATTTTTTCTTCATCTATGAAGTTTGTGCAGAATATACACATTCTGTTTAACCCAAGTGGCCACATTGTATCAGGCCCTGCATGTGACCACTGCTGTGCTCTATTCCGAATGGTGACCTAAACTGTGCTCACATTCCATATACTTCCTTTGGTCCATTCTGCCCCTGCAGCCTCTGTTCCTTAACCCCTCCATAGGTCCATTCAAGAGGAAAAACTTTTTTTTACATTTTTGCACTTTTTGGTCCAAAAAGACCTGCCGCTATATACCTGTTTTCTGTACTGTTCCCCTGAGTTCAAAGTGACTGGCCTTTGCTCACAACATCAGCAAAAGCAGCAAGTTCTCGAATGGAAAGTACTCGTCCTACAAAAACATTGCCCAGCCAAACTGTTACTCAGTCCAACCCAGTGAGGTTTCTTTTTGGACACTTATCCAGAGATTACATTTTTTGCCATTATTCTATTAGCTTTAAACCACTGTTGGCTCACAACCTGTTGGTTAAGTTTCTTCTCAAAACTCTTTAGAGACCCTCAAGGGCACTTATTGAATTAAAACCTTTTTTGCTCACTTTTGGAAAAAGTAATCCCCAATTAAGGAAAATGACAATTCATAAATTCTCTCAACCTCTAATTAGAGATGTACAACATTTATTAGTTTTTAGCTTGTGGTTTAGCTTTTGTCTCTGTGGTTTCGTGCAGGGCTAGTTTACCCAAAAATGCAAATTCTGTCTTCATTTACTCACCCTCATGTTGTTCCAAACCTGTGTGACTTTCCTTCTTCTGTGGAACAAAAAAGCAGAAAGTTAGCTTCAATCACTATTCGCTTTCATAGTATAGAAAAAAAAGATGCAATGAAAGTTAAAAGTGACTGAGGCTCATATTCTGTCACATATCTTGTGTTCCATAGAAGAAAGAATGTCATACAAGTTTGGAATAACATGAGGTTGAGTAAATGATGACAGAATTCAAATATTTTCATGAACTATCCCTTTTAAAGCAATATTCCAGGTTCAGTGGAAGATAAGCTCTAGAGCATAATATTGATTACCACAAAATTGAATTAGACTCGTTCCTCGTTATTTAAAAAATAAATCTAAAATCAAGCTTACAGCAAGGCACTTACAATGGAAGTGTATGGGGCCAGTCCATTATCATTAAAATTCACACTTATATAATTGTATTGCCACAAGACATAAATATAACTTTTAATTTAGTGTGATCAAATCGCTGTTCTACATGATTTTAGTGTGATAAAATTGCTAACAGGGTTTACGGTGTCATTTTGTTTAAAAAAAGTTGCACTATTGGAAATAACGTTACACTGATAGGGTTAGTAAGCAGTTTTATCACTCTAAAATCATGTTAAGACATATAAAGTTTACATCTTGTGGCTATACTTTTGAAATATTATGTTTTTAAAATGTTATGGACTGGCCCCATTCACTTCCATAGTAAGTGCCTAGTAAGATTTTTCTTTTTGTAATAAACGAGGGATGAGTCGAAATCATATTTTGAAGTAATCAACATTATGCCAAGTGCTGTCTATTGATCTTAACTTGTATGGAACCCGGAACATTCCCTTAATCTGTGACTCCTCTCACGTGGAATCCTTATTTTTCTGACTCATTTCCTCTCCCATTCTCCACACTTCTCAGTTTGCCTATGACTCTCGTGATCCTCATTGGAGCTGAAAACATAATGAATTTATGCTTTTAAGAGTTCTTGTGTTTTGAGATCCCTTTAACCACATCTCCCTTTCCCAGCCTCCCTCCCTGCTTGCCGCCTGGCATGCCCGTGTGTCAAAGGTGGCTGCAGCAGAACAGACTGTGGGAACAGACGGTCAGCCTCCCTCGTCCCCTATTCCCTAACCAGAGGGGCAGCCATCAATCCAAGCCAGCACGGACCCCTCCTCGCTCCCCTCCCAGTTCAACCCACACACTCGCTCCCCAATAATCCGCGGAAGCAATTTCATCTCGACTCGGGTGGCGGCCCATTGTCGCCAACTCCTTCAATCTTTCCTAATTAACTCTCGCTTTGTCCCGCATCCGAGCTTCTGGACTCATCTCTACGACATTCCGATCTGGGCCGGTCTTCACACTCCCGGGCAACCCTCGGACCCTAATCCCACCGCACCCCTCCCTCCCGAGTAACTCTTTCCATTTTTTCCCCCCAACCTGCCGATCACCTACTTACAGAGTTAGGTAGGGGCATTAACTCCTTGGGTTTTTTGAAAGAAGGGAACGAAGGAGGGGGTAAGGAGGAGATGGCCAGAAAGCGACTCCAACCCAGACAATTAGAACAATGGGCCGGGCCTGTAGGGGGCTAACTCGCAGCGTCACGCCTGGACGGTGGGGTATTTTGTCGGTTTAATGAATTGTCCGTCAGTCCCTGACTACATCACTGTCTGTGTAGAGAGTGGACAGCAGGGACCCAGACACTAAGTCGGTATTTATTACACTGCCTTTGTCACTAATTGAGCTAATTATCAGTGACTCCTCAGCACTCCCACAATGACAGTAGCCCTCCGCC
This sequence comes from Moxostoma hubbsi, assembly GCA_032164185.1. Classification (NCBI taxonomy): domain Eukaryota; kingdom Metazoa; phylum Chordata; class Actinopteri; order Cypriniformes; family Catostomidae; genus Moxostoma; species Moxostoma hubbsi. Next base: position 59,304,018 of record JAVLUX010000001.1, read on the forward strand.
ACCTCCCTCATCCCACCAATGCCTGGGAATGCAGTCTAACTTTGCTTCTTTATCCCTCATTTTTATCCTTCTCTCCTTATCCTTCTCTTCTTTCCCCACTATCTCCTTCCCTTTTTGTTAATGCTCTGGATTCTTGTACAATCTGCCTTACAATGCACTTTACACATCCATTTATTACACTGCTCACTTTCATTCAGTTCATTATTACCCTTTTTAATTAGGGTCATTAGAAGGTTTTGAGAGGAAAATATATGGAGTTTTTGTCTCATGATCTTTCATACTAGATAACCATATAATTTTACTTTCAGTGGCTTCAAAAAGTATTAGGAAACTTAAGCCACACTCAAAAATGCATGAATGTCAATGCATTAGGTAACAAAATATCAAACCAAATGTTTAAGAAAGACAGCACAAGCCCAGTTTTAATGCAAAACATTTCACAACTGTAGAAAATTATGAACAGTGTTTGGACACTTTCAGGTTGTCAAACTTTGTGGAACATGTCTATTGCTAATGTACTGAATTACACATGTGATTACTCTGCTAGGTATGACACCTGTGGGAACTTTATTGGAACTGATTTAACACAATCACTAAAAATTACCTTGACACCAGTTGGTTCAAATTAGTTCTGAGAAATGCTCTAGCATTGTTTGTTGCAGATGACATTTGCTTTGATATTTTGTTATCAGTGCCACACAGAATTGTATAAATGTTTAAGGATGGCTGAAGAGTCCAAATATTTTTGGGGACCATTGTATATTGTAAATCGAGATACAACACATGCATACGAACTCTCTGACCTTGGTATTTTCATCTGTTTTTCTAATTATATCTTGCCATTCATTAAACCATAAAATCAATGCTTAGGGCTCTCTTCACACTCAGTAAAGTTCTGTCCAGTTGGCATTCCAGATCCTATTTCTTTACTCATCCTCTCTTACTCCCCCTGTCTCATTTCTGTGTGTTCTGGTCAGGATACAGATGTGATGGCTGGCTCTGTGTGGCGGAGTGGCTCTTTGCCTGGCTGACCTTCAGTGGCCCTCCGATATGTTGTGGTAGCTAAGAGAAAGAGCCGTCTGCCTTCATGCAAACTCTTGTGGTTGTGCTGGCCTTGCCAGTAGGGTGGGGGGAATGCAGCTTTTTATTATTTCTTGATTTTTTTCTGATATTAAGTAAATGAAGCAAAGCCTCTGGTGTTGTGAAAACATACAGATTTAACACTGTTTTACGCCACTGCCCAGATTCCCTCCGGGGTTAATGTGGATTTAGAGAGCATGACTGCTCGGAGAAGTGGACTGCTTTGTGCTTTTAGCAGTGGGAATGATTTTAGATGATTGGGAATGCTCGCACACTCAGACTGTTGACATACGTTTAAGTGCTTTAGACATACCATGTCATAGCATGTTTTGGTTCTGAAAAATGATTGACGGATTACAAATGATGCAGAGAATATACTCTGGAAGACATGGTGAACCTGTTTTTTAGAGTGTCTGTGACAGTCTAGGACAGTGGTAAAATGCACAAAATTCTGGTCAACAGAATAAAGGGTACACTGAGAATAAAAATAGTGAAAATATAAACTTTATTGTGCTATTACACTATATGAAAACAATCTTTTCTAAACTGAACTAAAATATTTAATCTTATCAGCATTTTTCTATCAAAGCCATAATACAATAATAAATACTTTTAATTCACAATATTAAAAGATGGTGTTCAGTGCATTAAAAACAGGTCTCAAGAGACAAGCAAATCAGGCATTTGACAAAGTAATCATGTCTCCAAGATGTATGTGGCCCCATTCTGATCACAGCTCTTCATCCTTTTGTGACCGTTGGTATAAGTTAGCACACAATTGGCTGAAGTTTCTCTGAAAATGTTCCATATGATAGTGTATTTACCCCATTTTTAAATGTAAAACAATTTAACATTGCAAATTGCATTAGCATAAATATATAGATCAAATCTATGTAATATTTACAACATTTTGGTTATGTTAGCTGATATACAAAATGAATATTCCATTTCCATAAATGTGGCTCTTTCAAAAACGATAAATGTGAACTGTTTGTCCACTGTAAACTAGGTAGTAGGGCATTTACAGGATTATCTTTACACATTTTTATCTTGTATAGCCTGTTCTTTTGTACTTGTGCGTAAACAATGCAGTTCGGTCACTTTGACAACATCTGACAGAAGTCTTCAGCACTCCCTATTAAGATTTGTATAAAATTAAATCTTTGTCATAAGTCACTAGTGTCTATTGGGCTGACAGAACATTCAATCATGTTCAAAGTCAAACTTGGGTCAATCGTAATTTTCTCTTTCCAATACGTTTCCATCATTACAATAACATGGTAAACCACATAATAATAAATGTTTTTAAAAAATGGCAGAAGTCTCAAAGCAATGACGGGAAGTATGGCAGGTCTGAGTGGGAAATCGCAAGAGGTTGCGCCGAGTTCGGGACTCCGCTACATAGTAATCGGAAAAGGAAGCCCCATCCCTTGAGAAGCACTTCACACAGTTTTATGTGAGACGAGTAGGACTGCAGCTAAAGAAAACAAAACACGAAAATATTTTGAAGAACCGCCCTCTTGTTAGAGTTGTGCACTGGTTTATGAGAGAGCATGCTTGTGGTTCCCTTACCACAGGAACATCTGTCAAAGTGTGTCCAGTTACTGTACTACTTTTCAGCTTCTATGTTCCCCAAAGTATCATAGAAGAGAGAATACATGGTAGAACTTCAAGCCTGGTGGTGCTGCACTCTAAATGTCAAAGTTTTTTCAGCCTTCGTTTACATGGACACTCTTTCCTGCTCATAGTTTTGCACAGTGCATAGTGGTTCTTGTCCCGTTTCATTCGATCGGAGCCCAAGGCTGCAGTATCAGTTTAAAAATTCACAAATATTTTTTTCAATGCCTGCCATCAGCTGAGTTTGGCACTTGAGGCAACACTGTTTTATGAACAGAGCTCCTAAAAACATTCTCAGTAGTTTATACATTGAATATGCTTACCTATGCAATGGACATTTTTGTGTTCAGTCCTATCACCCTTTCCACCTCGCTTTCCTAGCCCTTTAAACCAGTACATGTAATCTTGACACGTTCATTATCTCCTATACAAAACAAAAGCCCCTATCAATACCCAGTTTGGGACTCTGTAGCCAGTTACATCCCTTTGCCTCCAGTTTTTCAATTTGTTCTCCTTATCCATCATAGACACTGGTTGACAGTCTGTGTATGGGTGCAGTTGAGACAGCTCACGTGACAGCACCAGTGAAATGTACAGTGGCATCTTTCCGTGACTTGCTCCATCCGAGTCTTGTACCCCCTTCCACAGCACAGCAGCTCACACCCGTCCAGTGCGGGCGATGAACTGTTGCAGGTGCGTCCTAAAGTGCCATGCGTGCCTGTTTTGCCATTGTAAGAGCAGAAGTTTGGTGACTTTTCAAAGTAGACCAGGTCCCGAACAGATGGAAGCTTATGTGCTGGATTCTCTGGCTCTAGATGGCGGGGGTCAGCCCGATGAGAAGCACGGTTGCTGCCTTTGTTGGCATACACCACTCGGGATGCACCATCAAAGCGGTCCTTTAGGAAGTCTCCCACGACACGGAAACTGGGCAGTCTCATCCAGCAGGTTCGTACAGTACAAGAGCCAGACATCCCATGACACTTGCACTCTTGTTGCATCTCTGATGCGACTGTCTAAGGGCAGAGGAGGGAAAATGTTGATGCATAAAAAAATGACTCTAATTCTGTTAAATTAAGAGCAACAATATAAATGACAAATAAATAATGTATAGAACAATATAAAGCTATTCTGTTTATGTTGTTAAGGAAAAGGTAACTAAAAATGTCAACTTTGTCTTTTTTTTTTGCCAAAGTGGTAAGAAAAAAATACTTGATTCAAAGGGAAAACTAGTCTATTTTTCTTACCCCATTGGCAATTTTTATTTCTTGTTTTAAGCATAAACCCCACATACATTTCTTAGATTTATCTTAAAACAAGACTTGTCTATGAGACTATGTCATTCTGCTTCTCATGTATTTTTTTCTTGTTTTAAGGATGATTTGATATTTTTACTGGAATATAAGACAAACAAAATTGCAGTGTGGTTTATTGATGCAATTGATGGCATCATTTATGTGAATTTGAGAGCTACAGTGGAGGGGAAGATTTTTACACTGTGAATTTTGGTCTGTTTTTCATGCAAGGCTATTTTTTTTAAGTCATTTTGATGCTTGACAGCCCCAGTCAAGCTATTCTTGAAAAATTCACCTTTTGTGTTCCATGGAACAAGTTCTGTGATACAGGTTTAGAACAATTTTCATGTTTGGATGTGAAATACTATTTAATTGCATGGTTATTTAAAGAAAAAAAGAAATGTGTATCCTCATTAGATCCAGTCACTTACCATTCTTCCTGCCTCGTTGTTGTGCAGGTTGGTCAGATAGCGTAGGTCTCTGCCCCTCTCACTGGAATCCACAAACTCTCGTCCGAACATCCTGCCAAATTCCACATTGTCACTGCAGCCTCCCCAGTGCCAGTCTGGCCCTCCAGGACCTCGGCGCCGGTAGTCGCAGGTGCAGGACTCAATTGCCCCCTCAGAGCAGGACCGGGCCACAGCATGAGTAACACCCGCACTTGTGATGGCAAACACAAACGCAGTCTCACGGCAACCTAACAAAACATCCACAAAGTTCTTTAGTGCTTTCCAAGGAGTCTCTTATATTACAAATTTTGTCTCTAACAATCTGTGTCTCTATCCAAATAATATTAATGTGGAATTCTTTGTTCTGCTCTCTACTGTATGAGATATGAATAGTGTTCAAAAAGTTGGTTAATACTTTTTACTCACCTCGGTTGACAATTTTGCCAAAGACATTGGGGCTGTGGGTGGTCGGACAGTTCCATCGGCGGTTACGAAACTGCCATTTGCATTCCTTGATGGCTGTATGCAGGCCTGCTGCAATGGCATGCAAGATGCCAGGGTTCTGCCTGATCAGTTTTCTCTGGCGACGACTTAGCAATGCCAGGCTGGGGTCCAGCGCCAACTGCACATTTTTGGAGTTGGTAAGGAGATTGCCTGACGATGCCACATTCACAATGCCCCTGGTAGAGAAAATTAAATCATGACAATTGGTCAATTGGATATGGTCTACAGAACATACATTCATATTTTTCATCTCAACGGCAAGATCTTTAGGCAAAAAATTTTAACTCTTTGATTCTGTATTTTAATATTAAAGAATCTCAGACAATTGATGTGCAGAAATGTAAACTGTTCTGTGAAAAATCAATCCAAGAGCATGGAATAAAATGATATGGCTATCATAAAGAGTTAAATATGTATTATTGAGCATAAACTATACCATGGTCAGAAATGAACCTTTCCATAAAGGGAAAGTTGCATTTGCCCCCTGCTTTTACATATTTTATTGTGCATTTTTTCCAGTCATATTAATATAAGGTGTTATCCTTTTATGTATGTAAATGTAGTAATTGATTAACACAAATATGAATAACTAGATTGAGAATGTATTACCTCTTACTCATAAAATTCCATCCAAATCAACTCAAACTGTTTGCGATATAATTAGGTCTTTTTGTCACTTTCAGTGGAATTTTAGCCCTGTGCCTTAATTTAAGACCCTGATCTATTCCAACAGATTTAGCAAATTCCTGTTAATCCTAACTTTGAGCCATTATTATATTGTTATTACAATGTTATTACATAGAACAAAGTTTGCGATTACAGAATTGGCTGGAGAAAAGTCTGTAAATGTCCAGTCTGTCAGTCGTTTCAAATGATTTTGGAGATTATTTTGAAAGTGCGTTTTATCAAGTTGTAAAATTGCTCTTCTGAACTTCTCATATTGGTACGTGACTGTCGATATCATGCTTGCAGTCCAAACCTAACATCTGACCCACTGTAAACTATTAGCTCCAGTCATGTGATGTACTTCTCTTTTGAACTAGGCAATACTACAATTAAAACGGCATTTATGTATGAATAAGTAATAATTAAATACATTTAAAAAAGAGAGAGCGAGATGAAGAAGATCTCCTTCCTAGTGAAATCACAGTGTGGTTTTGGTAACGTGCGTCTAAGAATTTTTTTTAAAACACGTTCACCATTATTAGTCCAGGACAGATATGCGTACAGCTATTGGCACATTTTGTGTCTAGTTTTAATCTACTCCGAGTCTGGAATGCTCAGTACATTACACGAATTCGACCCTGAAAACGATCTGGAAAGGAACTGCTCTCAGCCATAAAATAAATCCGGATTTAATTTATCCCACATTGGATTGAAAAATCTTGTCCCGCGTTCAAGCCACTGTCAAAATGACAGAGCAAGGGAGGAAGAAAAAGAAGTAGCGCCCAGTAAACAGATTTAGAATAACTGAGATCGCATTGATTTATTTGAGGTTTGGAAAATAACTGTTTAACATTAGTTTAAACCCAGTGCAAAATTTAGTAAATATAAAAGGGGTAATCCATGCATAAGCCTTTCGCCTCGTTTTCTGTTTACCACCACAGCAAGTGACAGTTACCATTATTCCATGAGCAACTAAATGACATTATAAAACTTTATCTTGTCTAAATAACAATGGGTTTGGCCATTTTATTTACTCTATGCACTGCTGTGGTACTAACAGGTTAACATATTATAAGCGATAAACTGTGCATCAAAGCCTGAAACTGAAAAAGAGCAGTGGTTGATTGCATAATTGGATGAATGTACATTTCATGTATCATTGTATATAGCCTATCAAACAGTATATTATATCTTACCACCACCGGCCGCTGTTGTTCACTGCCCCTGTGCCAGTGAGAGAGGAGACCAGGAGAACACATGCCGCTTTGACTGCGAGAAGCAACGCAAATATCCGCATGATATCTAAAAGGGCAAACGTTGTAAAACAAATTAACATTGGCCACAAATAGGTTTCGAAAATATCCCCATATTTTTCGAAATTATTGGATCTACGTATTGGAACATAAGAGCATATTAAAAACAATAATATGCAGTCCACAATTTAAAAATTAAGAAATAAATATATATAGTGCATTGCAGTGATGTGTGATTTTTTTCAACTGTATGAATTATTGCAGCCATTGCAATTTGTTTAATAGTAATCTATCCATACAGAAAATTGCAATTTTGTTAATAGATATCAACACCATCTTTAAGTGCACTATAGGCGCTGCAACCATTGATCGATTTGACTTGAGTCCACTTAAATATGACACAAAATTAAAATAATAAAATCTAAATAAATTTAGCTATTTAACTATTATGGTTATTCGGTGCATCCTCTTACCACTCCACATTCCAGTGCAACTGACAGTGTGCGTCAATGTTTCTTGGTAAAATCTTGAGAGATCAGATCTGTCCGAGTGTTGTGCTCTGTGTGCCGAAGTCACAGAAACGGTCCTGGACGGGATGCCACTGCTGCTGCTCCTACAGTCTGTGTCTTAGTGATGCTCTGCTCAGAGCACTGAGCGCGTGGGACAGTCCTGTGGACCTGATCCCCTCGGTGACTGATAGGCGACACATTGTTCACTTATTGAACGCAACAAGATGAATAAAAAAGGGATTTGCTGCTCTCATCTCCCTCTGTTTTTTTCCTCCCTCCTTTTGAGTGGAACTGAATGGACGGATAGCTTAATTCTTCTCATTGGGCACAATGAATACAGGAGGCAAAACCCGACATAAAGGAAAGGAGATGAATAAAAGATCCGTTATACGCGCTTTTAATTACATATCATTTTGTAATCCTCTTCCCGAGATTCCACAGATACATTCAAGCGAAATCATAATAAAACACAGCCCCTCTATAGGCGTCTTCCATAGCTGAGCAAAATTGATTCCTTCTCTTTGGCGAGTGCGCGCGCGCCACTTGTGTCTTCAGAGCCTTCTGCGTGGATGGTGTCACGACACAGTTACAGTAAGAGGGCAATTTAAAACATCTATTCTGGCCTTTACCAGGAGTGGATGGATAACTCCCTTAAATTCGTCTCCACCCTCTCTTGCGTAAAAAATAAAAACGGTTTCATGGATGTCCATGAGCTCCGCGCGCTCCCTTTTCACTGTTGAAATAACGTAGCCTACATCAGTCCAACCACATCAAGTAGCCTACTGTGTGGAAATTGTATGCTATAATTTTGTTAAAAAAAGGGGAATGAAATAAAAAGGATAACTTTAAAGACATGGGGAAAGCCCTTAATGCTGTTTCAGTTTATCCTAAAAAGTCATAAAGTGCTGCACCAGACGTAAATAGACAACAAATGAAAGCTTACAAAATTTCAAGACTAATAATTTAAGAAATATGGACTTGAGTTTTAAGGTGTGATACCAAAGTAAAAAAATAATAAATAATAAATTTTTTTAAAAAATCGAGATAATACAGCTGTTCACAATCGGGTCTGTAAATCTCCCTTAAACGCAGAAAAGCATTGGCACGGGTCAAATTTTATTCTGCTGTCAGTTTTGATTGGTTTGCACAAATAAATATCAGCAATTGCTGCTATTGCCCGACCCCCGTTTCAGTTTTTACTGGGCACATGTATTTAGGTTATTATTCGCAACATCTAGCCCTAATAAGGGGTGTGGTGTTGTCATGAAAAAATACGCATCCACATAGAAAGAGAGAGTGAGAGAAAGTATGCTACTTTTTTCTCTCTCTGATGGATTCAAATGGCTAACTGAAGGAAGTGCGCTTTTGTTAGTGGTATTTAATGGGGCCTGCTTTTCTGAGCTTAGCTCGCTCTTATACTCTTGAAGGATCTTAAACAGGTTTTCCTGAAACATTCATGCGATGCTTTGCAGATTAGCGGCAATCCGGTTAAAGGGACGCCTTTTATATACAAATCAACTTCAAATCACTTTTTAAGCCACTTAGATATACACGCCACTGCAAAATGCTAATGCACTTTTCATTGCCAGAGCTTAAGGAGAGGAATAGAGGTGATTAGCTCTAATACAAGAATTGATCTTGGAGAATAGAGGTGATTAGCCCAAAACCAAGAATTTTTGTCAGTGTTCATGTGTTAAGAATGGTTAAGGGTGGATTTAACTCAATTTCATGACATTAATCCAACTAGTCCCGGACTATCTGTGCTAATTCTAATACTAATGCTGTTAATAATAATATTAATAAAGAAGCCAGATGCTCCTTCTAGGATTTTTTACACCTGCTGCGCATAGTTGCGCACTGACCAGTGGTATCCTGACCACCAGCAAGATAATCCCTTAATCTTGTAAACTCCTAATGCGTCAAATATTCGGGTTTATTCATACATCCACCCAGTGCTAGGCCCAGAGAACGAAGTTTAAATGTCTTGCTGTATATCTCATCATCATGTCCTCAGCATAACAGCCAGACAATTGCTAAAAACGATTAAAAACGCTGACAGCTTGTCTATTGAACAACTCTAATATGCATACATCTAAAAAAAAAAAAAAAAAAAAAAAAAAAAAAAAAAAAAAAAAAGATTGGCCCACATCTAATTGCGAATCAATTTTCTATGTCGCGCGGTTTCAATGAAAATGAGCTAGACAAGAAACCCTCCATCATGGTCAGTTATTGGACTAATTATACGCACTACCTCAGACGTAGACAAACAAACGAAACAAGTCAATATTTCTGCGATTGCTCTAGGCCATTTATACCAGGCTGTAGGCAACAATCATTTAAAGCATTCTCATTTAAAGTGTCGAGGGAAATGATGAATGTGGTCCTAATTAAAGTGAAACGTCACTATGGTGAACTGTTGAACTGATTTGGTGTGGGAGGATGGGTGAACACATGAACGCGCACACGCACCCTCATTGTTTAAGAAGAGCCGCACGCCTGCCTGCTGCTCTGCTTATTGTATCTTAAAATAATGAATTTTACTTTGAGTTTAAAGTTCATTCCAGTCAGTTAAAATGAGCTATACGGCGACTTTTCACCCAGCTCTGCAGTAAAAAGACAGAAATTATAAACAGTAAATGAATAGGGCAACTAAAATTAATGGGATTCACGTATTGCAAATTATAAGTTGTCTAATAGTTTAGCTACAAGTGCAACATAGCAATATTCCACAGTGCACCAGAGGCGTGTTGAGTGTATTGGATGCATTGGAGAGTGCCAAATGAATTGTTGTAGTGCCTTAGGGCAACAGCTTCACAGAACAACAGATAAGACTTTATATTGACAACAGACTAACCTATACGTCTCCACCTTAGAACTCCTATTAGGGGCCGTTCACGCCCAACGCGTTCTTCCGCTAAACTAGACGCATGCAGCCTGGCGTGGAATACGGAGATGTCTTGAGATGAGCTTATAAAAGTTGACGTTATTTTTACTTTACACGGCGTCTAAAAACGCAGCGCTCAAACACGAAACACTGAAAAAAACCTGGTTCCTATATATGCATACTGCACGTTTAACAAAAACAAAAAACAATGTAACAACTGAAAAACAGCGCTGACGGTCCTTGCCTCAGTGCACTTTTTAGTCTACAGAAATATCTAAATATAGTCAATGTTACGTGCCTAAACTGAGACTATTGGTTTAGGCTACTATACAAATTCTGTAGCTGATTTACTCAGATGTATTTATGCCTATTCAGATTTACGAGATTATCACATCAAATTGTACACATTTTGATATGTGGTGACTATTGAAATGATTGAAAGTTTGGCAGGCCTTCATACTTTTTCATCTTGTTTCAAAACAAGCGCCTCAGGCGACGTTTGCCCACCCTAACGGCGCCCCCTCCTCCTCATCCAAAGTGACACACATGCTCCCTTCCCAACCTTCATCAAACGCTGCATGCTTAACTCCCGCTCCTCACAGAAAACAATTGTAGACCGTCTGTTCCAGTTCGTCTTTTAAAGCGATCCCACAGGTGTTTTAATGTCCCGTCGAGAAAAGCTTTCAACGAAATGGAGTTATCCCACAGGCAATGTTTGGGACGAGTCCTGATTTGGGCGGCTACACTTCTGTCACCTGCGTTCACGTAAGTTGAAAGGTCCTGCCATGGGATCTATAAAAGCAGAACTTCTCATCAGACTAGCAGTGCTTGTTTTGCTAAGCCAATAGGCTACACATATTAGTTAACCTTAATTTTAAAAAGCATGTAAACTGATTGCCTTAAAAACGAACTAAATGTACAAATTTGGCTGTAAATGTACTTATTTGGCTCAAGTAAAGTGAACGTGGAATAGCTCACTTTAGGCTACTTGAGCCAAATAAATATATTTACTTGATTTTTTTTAACGGCACTTGGTTACCTCACTTTTTAAAAAAAAAAAAAAATAAAGCCAACTTATTTACATTTTACAGTGCAAAACTAATCAAGATTTAATAAATCGTTATTTATATTCTAAGAGAGCCGTATTGTGGGCTTTGACATATGATGCAGTAGCATCTCGGACGACGAGAGTTCGAGTCCCGACACGAGTTCCTTCCCGATCCTAATCCCCCATCTTCTCCCCAGTCATTTCCCAATCTCTGTTTCTCTGCTACTTTATGCAATAAAGGTGGAAAAAAAGTATCAATGTGACGAACATGATACTATGATCATGGAACATGTATAATCCTTTTCGACTGTTTTGTGTGGTGTTGTTGTGTTATTTTATTTACAGATGGGCTATCTATTAGTTTTAGCTCAGGCTCACTCAGGCTTTAATCAAAACCAGTTTTGTGACAGGCAAAAATGTTTTGAATGTTATTTCACTTTTCTCCAAAACTACTCAAACTGTCAATGGGCACAATATATTTAATAACAACTGTGTGTTAAGCTTTGGATGTACTACTTCGCACAAATCTTTTCCATATTGTCATTTTTCTCACCAGATTATCATCAGGCATGCCAAGACACTGATAGAAAACATGGCTTTTGAATATTCATGGAGGATTTATGTTGCCTCTTGTAAGGTCACAGCCTTGTTTGAGTGTTAGGTCACTCAAATGCACGAGATAATCTTATTACAACGAGTTGCTGATATTAGATAACAATGGGATTTCAAGAAACGTCAGAGATTTTTTTTGATTTTTTTGATTTTTTTTAACACCGGACATTCAATGCTTATACTTCTGAAGTTGCTATAGGTAGGTTAGTGTGTAAAAACATTCTTGAGAAATGAAAGTCTGAATCGATTGTCATTATGACTCGAAACAAAGAGTGAAACGAACTTGACATATTACCACGTCAGAAGTAATCATTTTTTCGCATATGTGAGTCATTTAAAAATATACAATGATATCACTGCTTTCAAATTCATTTTCTTTTTTCCTCAGTGTCCTGGGCAATGACATTCTTGGCCTGAAGGTGGCAGGAGAGCCAGTGCTTACCCCCAACGCAGTGTGTTTACGGCTGGCAGGCCTGACCAAAAGACAGATGCGTTTGTGTGTGCGCAGCCCTGATGTCACAGCCTCTGCTCTGCAGGGCATTCAGGTTGCTATTCATGAATGCCAGCACCAGCTCAAAGACCAGCGCTGGAACTGCTCCTCCCTGGAGAACCATGGCAAGCTGCCCCATCAGAGTGCCATTCTCAACAGGGGTGAGTAGATGGCAAAAAGGGGCATGGGAAGTGCTGAAATTGTAGCGAGCCAATGCTGTAATAATTCCGGCATTGAAATGCAACCCAGAGTATACATTGGGCAAAGATGAAAAAACATCAGCATTGAGTCATTGTTTAATGCAGTGAAGCCTTTTAATTTCCACCATGGAAAATGTCTGTTATGAGATTTTAGATAAAGATCGTTATAGATTATTATCTCTCCAGCTGGCTTGTGCATACTTCATTCTATGTATGTTTTTACAGAAGGCTCTGTTTACTCTATTGGCAGAGTGATTTTCTGTGTAAATGCAAACATCTCTTTCATCCCAGGTTTCAGAGAGAGTGCTTTCTCTCTGTCTCTACTGGCTGCAGGTGTTGTGCACTCGGTGGCATCGGCATGCAGCTTGGGTAAGTTGCGTGGGTGTGGCTGTGAAGCTAAGCGACGCCTGGATGATGACAAAATTCATCTCAAGTTAACCCAGCTACAGCTTCGGAGTTTTCAGAGGAATAGGGTGGCCAAAGCAGGCGGAGGTTTGAACACACCTGAACTCGGTGCACTCCACAGCGGTCTGCCAGCCAATTTACGCTCGTCCCACCCTGTCAGTCTCCTCAAACCCTTACCAGATGAAGTCACAACACTGCAGGACACCTGGGAGTGGGGAGGCTGTAGTCATGATGTCCGTTTCGGCGTACGATTTTCCAGGGATTGGTTGGATTCCAGAGGATCTCCTCGCGATATTCACGCTCGTATGCGGATCCACAATAATAGAGTTGGCAGACAGGTGTGATTATTATGCCAATTACAAATAATATCATAAGTGTTGCCTTGTGTAGTCTTTTTAAAGCTGATGTGTGTAATTTTATTCAATGTATAAATTATTTCTTGTATCCATGCAAAAAATGCAGAGTCAAGTAAGTAAGTAATTTGTAGGGTGATTTCATCTCGAGGTGTAAACACTGTGGCTTTGTGGTTGTTTCACCGACACATCCAGCCTGACACAGCTGTATTTGGGGTGGGACTATCTGTTTGTACAACCAATGGAAGATAGAGAGATTTTGGCATTATTTTTGCAATGCCATTTGGTGACACTAGTGGCACAGATTTTACACACTTCAGCTTTAAACCATGAACACTAGAGCTGGGTAGAAATATAGATTTTCCAGTGCATCGCAGTCTTCATTTAAACAATCTCAAAATCGATTCTTAAATCCCATGATCGACCTTTTCATCTTGTCATCAACCCTTTGCAGTGTGAGTAAATTACCTGCTTATGCAACCAAATGTTACGATATTCAGCAAAAAATGGACATTAGCCACTGGCTGGTAATGTTCAGATTTCACTCACCAGTGATTGAGTTGTGAAGTGGTGAAGAAGTTCAGCACCCAGAAGAGGTAAAGTTTGGTTTGATTCATTCCATGTTATGTGTGTCCAAAGACAAGGTCCACGCAATCCATATGTTAAATAAATAATGTCTCTTTTAATACCCTTTCTGTTCTTTACAGTCAGCTGTTGACCCAAAAACTACAAAAAAGACACTTTTAATTCTAATCACACATAGCACCGATGCTATAAAGAAGCTATGCAACTCCACTCTTGTTAAATTAGCTGCATTAGCTGAGACAGATTTTCTTTCATATGTAAGAAAAATGGACATTGTAACAGAAATACACCCAAATGAATCGGAATTGAACTGGGAAATCGGTATCAATACCCAGCCCTAATGGTAACCACATTAGCATTTAAAGAAACCATTCGAATATTTTAATAAAATAACAGACAAAAAAATACACACAGATGTATTGTATTCTCTTCATTATGGTTTCGGCCTTAACAGGTAGTTACTGACAACATGAGAAGGAAATGCAAGTGTCATGGCACATCAGGCAGCTGCCAATTCAAGACCTGCTGGTTTGTCTCTCCTGAATTCCAGCTTGTGGGATCAGTGCTTCGGGAGAAATTCCTGACTGCCATCTTCATAAACTCTCAGAACAAGAACAGTGGTGCTTTCAACTCACGAGATCGTGGCACCACCGGCTCAGATCAGACCGGAGGCCGGCGGCGCAGTATCTCACGTGAATTAGTGTACTTCGAGAAGTCACCCGACTTCTGCGATCCTGAGCCAGCGGTGGATTCCCTAGGCACACAGGGTCGCATCTGCAACAAAAGCAGCCCCAGCATGGATGGCTGCGGGTCTCTCTGCTGTGGTCGTGGACACAACATACTTAAACAGGCACGCAGCGAGCGATGTCACTGCCGCTTCCACTGGTGCTGCTATGTGCTCTGTGAGGAGTGCAGGGTTACAAAGTGGGTTAATGTGTGTAAGTGAATGGCCATCTATGTCCATAGCCGCTTCTTTTGGAATAGGAGGCAACAGCCTGTACCATGTCATGCTAAATGTGACTGCGTGTGTTTTGCTCTCCCACAGCGTGTCTGTTTATCCTTTTCTCTCCTTCTTTTAACCTCTATCATCTGGGATCCATTTCTGTTGTGTTGCTGTTGTTATTCACAATATGCCAAGTCAGACATTGAGGAGGAGGTGACTCATATCATTTGTCGTACTTTTCCCTGTTTGGAATCTTCAGCCTCTCAAACCAAGCAAATGCCCCAAACACCATCTGCGCTCAACTTAATAACAAGGCACGCACAACAGCAGGAGCAAATTACTCCTGCTATGGCACTGCTATGGTCTACCTTTTTTACATTTTCAAAAGTGCACTTAATGTATATTTCTTGCCTTGGCAAAAGAAATTGAAGTTAAGAGAATTTAGTGTGAGAAGTTAATGTTGTAATTGTTCTTGTTGGTGAAATTCAAGTCTGGAGGGGCTAAAGTTTCCAAAAAAATGTAACTTAAAACATTATGATCTTTTCCCACATTGTTCATTGAAATATCAGTGGCTGTTATAGTTGGTTGGGACATATCTGTGCCTTTTTATGAGGATTCATGAGATGTTGTATTGAAGCAATGATTTTGGGAAAATCTCCCAAATCTGGAGGAAATCTTGGCCATTGACAGAGAATGTGCCCTGCATAGTGCTCTGATTTTGGTTGGTATTTATGAAAACCAGGACATTTGTGAAGTTGATATGCTGTGTAACCCCATCCTAACCTCTAAGAGACAAACCAATCAGAGACAAAGAGTGCGAAGGAACGACTGGAGAACACTTGTGCCTCCTGTGGATTTTTGCAGCTGATTAAAAACAGTCACATCTCATCGCATAGAGGAACTGGTGAACAAAATTGGATGCCAGATGCCTTTGATGCAATGATGGAAGACATTCATACTCTGAAGTCCTGGGTTAAATTGTGTTTAAGCAGTTGCCATCGTAGTTACAATCAGTTTACAGTGAAATTGTTGTATAAGATTTGTAACATTTATTTTGTGTGGGTGATGCTTAAGAAATTAAATTAATTATAAGAATAAATTAACCTACATTTGTTACAACATTTGATCTTTTTGCACAGTGTGGAGAATTTACCTTTGTAATATGTTTTAAAATGTTTAAGAAAGCCACAACTTTTTGTACAAGATATTGTTCTTGATATATTGTCTGAAAAATTACACTGGCTTTAGAACCAGGAAGGACCTTCTAGAAGTTCTAAATTGGTCTGCGCTTACCGAAATTCGAGCCACTGTACTCAATGGGAAGTGTGTTGAACGAATGGGCACGTGTGAGCTCAAGTGTCGAGGTGAAAAATCCACAGAGTGGTGTCAAAAGTTCATTTTTTAAAATTTCAAAATTATGTAATACATTTGACAGAAATTCATGTTTTATTAATCATATGCCCAAATCCCAACCATCAGTGGAGTCAAAATTTTATTTTAGTAGGAAAATGCAAACAAATCACGCTCATCATTGATTACGTGAGCATGATTACTTCCTGGTTTCCACAGGACTAGAACCCGTGTTTCAGTAGCACCTCAGGAAAAAATAAGAGATGGGGACCATAGTTTGGAGTAGTAAGTATAATTCTTCTTTTCCTGAGATTTTTAACGGACACTAGCCTGTTATTTTTAGCTTTCTTATAGAGTTTTAAAAGCAGAGGTATAATTGTGGAGAGGAATTAACCTGTCTTAGAGGTATCAGCTGTCCCAATGATGACAGCGCCATGGTTGTGACTGCACCATGTGCTGCTGAGTACTGTTTGTCCTTAATGAATTAACTAAACACAGGCACGCTGTTCTGATTTCAAGCTCTGTCTGAGAGTCTGTTCTGTGAGTTTGTTGAGTACAACAATGTTCATAAACATGAGCTTTTCTGTATGATTCCTCACGAGACTGACAAATGAAGATGCGTGGAGGCTGTGGATCAAATGAAGTGACCGCCCATAGTCTGATGTGTGGCTTTATCAAACCCACATCTCCTGGTATTTCCTCTGGCATTAAAGATGAGAGTGAAAGAGAAATGGAGAATGAGACTGGTTTGGAATGATAATGCGCTGGATATCTGGTTTGCATTTCTTTATTCCTTTATCATTTCACCCTGGAGCTGCTGCAAAAGGGAATTTCCTGTCACTGTTTCTCCCATGTGTGAGACAGAGAAATTGGACAGCCATAGACAGACAGACAGACAGACAGACAGATAGGTATACGATAGATAGATAGATAGATAGACAGACAGACAGATAGATGATAGATAGATAGATAGATAGATAGATAGATAGATAGATAGATAGATAGATAGATAGATAGATAGATAGATAGATATAGATAGATCTTTAATTGATATACATGAGATTGCGCTGTAAGCATTTATACAAATTTGTGAGCATATATCGCCCATACTTAGGTACATTTAAAAGGGAGGCAAAAGGAAAAACAGCTGGAAACATCTGCATCTGGGCTCCTTGTCCAGCATCCCCTTCTATTTTTGATGTGGGATTGAGAGAAAAAGAGAAAGGGAAAGAAAAAACAAGGAGCCAGCTACCCAGAACATCAAAGCCCTTGCCTAAATGTGCAAGCCCTCATTAGTTCTGCAAGCCTAACCAACCCGACTTATGATTGTGTTTGCTGGGGTGTGCTTTGGCAAACACTTCAGAGGAGAGGCTCCTTTAAATTATAACTCCCACCCCCCCATCCAAACTCTCTTGCTCCCAACCCTACCCACTGTAGCCTCCTCTGCCCACCCCATAACCCCCATAACTTCCAGTGCACACAAACACACTGCCCCCCCCCCATACACCGCTCCACCCTATAATCTGGTGTGCAGCTGCAAGCATCTGTTCCACTCCCTCTCTCTCTTCCTAACCACCGAATTGATAAACACATCGATCATAAACCCACTGAAACACGGTGGATCGTGTGAAGCGACATGGGACAGAGTTGTCTTTTCATCTGGACATGGTCTGGGCATGCACCATGTGTATGCCCATACTTGATAGTTAAAAAACAAGTATGAGGAGGCATAATTTCAGAATTTATTATGCTTGGCAGTTCAATGTAATATGTATGCCAGTGGATTTAGATATACATGATGAAACTGCATATCAAGTGTGCTAACAAGAGAAGCATGCTTCGGACAATGATGACTAGACCCTTTAAAGGAATAGTTCACCTAATTTTTTTTAATTTTTATCATTTACTCACCTATTTATTCATGTCAGTCCAAATGTGTATACTTACTTTTTTCCGCAGAACACAAACAAAGATTTTTAGAAGAAAATCTCAGCTCTGTAGGTCCAATGGTGGCCAAAACTTTGAAGCCCCAAAAAACAGATGAAGACAGCATAAAAGTAATCCATAAAATTCCAGTAGTTTAATCCATGTCTTCGAAAGTGATCCAATCAATTTTGGGTGAGAACAGACCAAAATGTAACTATTTTTTCACTATAAATCTTGACATCAGCAGTCTCCTTGGAGAGTGGCAGAAATAAAACATTAATTGATTAACAAATATTGACTGTAAAATATACAGTAAAAATTGTATTGTAAGACATTACATTTGTTTTTGCAATAAAATGCTGTAAAATTATGTTTTTTTAGATGTAAAAATTATGATTTTCCTGTATAATTAATGGTAAAATTTTTAATTATGTTTAACAAGAGAGTACATGTACTTTTTTACAGTAAAGTGTTGTTAAAATTACAGTAAAAAAACAATAATCAGGCATTCACACAATTCCCTGCATGACCATATCATATTTCATTATATTTTATGGGAATAGTTATGTCACTTCTTATTTTTAATATCTTGGGGTGATTTGTGTTATGTTTAAGGGTGTTAGTTGGCACTTTAATGTATCTCTTTTGCAAAATCCTGAATTCCAACAAATGTTAAAGGCTGAAATCAATGTTTATATGGAGACCAACTGGTCCTCAGTATCCTCAGTGGGCGTGGCTTGGGAGGGACTTAAGGCAGTTATTAGGGGCCGGATCATACAATATGCCTCATTCACCAAAAAATGTAAAGTATAAGAACTCATGGAGTTGGAAGGGAATATTAAAAGTGCAGAGGCAGAGCTGAAGCACCGAATACTATTTTGTTGCGGAAGGTGGAATTTTGGCTACTCAGGGCAAGACAGTCATTCTTTGAGTCGGAGGACAAAGCAGGGAAGCTTTTTGCTAGATATATAAAGCAGAGAGTGTCTTTTTCTAGTGTCTAACCTCAGTGAAATCTGCTGGTGGTGAAATTTTTACCCCAGCCATTGATATTAACAATGCTTATAAAGAATTCTATCTTGATATCTATAGTTCCACATCTTCGTCTACTGATGAAGATATTAGAAACTTTGTGGAACCATTAGAACTCCCTAAACTGACGACTGAGAAAAAAAACTCTCTTGATTCTGAGATAAACTTGGAGGAGCTTGGCAAGGTAATTAAGGCCTTGCATACAGTCAAGGCTCTGGGGCCAGATGGCTTTGCCACTGAATTTTGTAAATCTTATGCGACAGAACTGGCTCCACTTTTGTTAGAAGTTTATACGGAATCATTAAAGAATGGAAAACTTCCGCCAACCATAACACAAGCCCGGATCAGTCTGATTCTTAAAAAGGACAAAGATCCAAACAAGTGTAAGAGTTACCATCCAATTTCCTTGATCCAGCTAGACGTTAAAATATTGTCAAAAATTTTGGCTAACCGATTATGACATCTCTTGTACATATAGATCAGGTGGGGTTTATTTGGGCCCGCAGCTCTTCTGATAACATTAGGCATTTCATCAATATCAAGTGTTCAGTGACGAATGATCATCTCACTTGATGCCGAGAAGGCATTTGATTTGGTAGAATGGGATTATCCTTTTAAGATTTTGGAAATATACGGGTTCAGGAATACTTTTATTGGTGGATTAAGTTACTTTATATACACCCGGTAGTGGCGGCACAAACAAATGGATTAATTTCAGATTATTTTACTCTGGATAGGGGCACCCGGCAGGGTTGCCCACTTTCTGATTGTTCTGTCTTGCCCTAGAACCATTAGCAGCCGCGATAAGAAAGGAAGATGATTTTCGAGGGGTGGGAGGTGTGGCGCATAAGCTTTTGCTTTACGTAGATGATATTTTATAATTTATGGTAATCGTCCCAGATTACATTTCAATAAGTTACATAGGTTGATTGACAAAGGTGGGCTAGAGCTACCCAATATGTTTTATTATTTTGCATTCGGTCTCAGACATTTGGCTCATTGGATGCTTCCACCTGAGAGAGCCCCTCCCTGGTTTTGTATTGAACAGGAATTTCTTGCCTCTATTTTGCAATTGTAAAGCCTTTCTATTAAGAGACTAACCGGAGAAGTTAATTTACATCCCGTTATCTCGCATTTGCGCTCGGTTTGGCATATTGCTGAATGCAAAATTATGTATTATTAAGTCCTCTTCCTGTGATCAGAGTTGATTGTGGGGGAGGTTAATACACTCTGTGACCTATATGAGAGTGAAGTGTTGAGATCCTTAGAAAATATGGTTCAACATTTTAAGATTCCCAGATCTCTGTTCTTTAGGTATTTGCAGCTGCGCCACTTGCTCTCTATCATTTTTGGGAGTACACCCCCCTAAAGCGGCAGATACTCTGGAAGTGGTGATCACTGCTTTTGGAAAAGGTCATGAGGCATCAGTGTATTACTCCCTGTTAATTCAGAGTCTGGGGGTCGGAGCTTCAACTTCTCTCAAGAGATTATAGGAGAAAAAATTGTAGACTCTGTATCTTAGGCGATGGGGTGGTCATTAATATAGGGGATAGACATATAAAAAAGTTGGGTCCTAGCCGGAGTTATGATTGGCAGACGGATCATTCTCAGGGAATGTAAGTCGGCTGGATCGCACTCATTTCAAGAGTGGTGCAAAGAGATGGGCGAGGTGGTGGCATTCAAGGAGGTAAATATATAGAAGGCAGGGAAAATGGGATTTGTTTGAATAGGAAGTGAGATAGATATTTGGTGTTTTTGGAGGGTTCTCGGGGAGGGGCAGTGGAGAGGGATTTGTAGTTTTAATTATGTGTTTGCATTCTTATTGTTTTTAAGTATAATTTTTTATGTTTTTTTCTATGTTCTAATTATTTATGACCACTGGAGTGTGTGTTTGTGTCGGGTGGGGGGGCTTAATGTATATAAATTGATTCTGTACTTTCTGTTATGTTTATGTATTTTGTGAATGGAATCAATACAAATAGTTAATAACAGGGGCCTGGGTAGTTCAGCGAGTATTGACACTGACTACCACCCCTGGAG
This sequence comes from Moxostoma hubbsi, assembly GCA_032164185.1. Taxonomy (NCBI): domain Eukaryota; kingdom Metazoa; phylum Chordata; class Actinopteri; order Cypriniformes; family Catostomidae; genus Moxostoma; species Moxostoma hubbsi. The sequence goes on from JAVLUX010000001.1 coordinate 59,325,253, forward strand.
TCGCGATTTCGAATCCAGGGTGTGCTGTGTGACTCCAGTCAGGTCTCCTGAGCAACCAAATTGACCAGGTTGCTAGGGAGGGTAGAGTCACATGGGGCCCTCATGGTTGCGATAAGGAGTTCTTTCTAAGTTGTGCGTGGATCGCGGAGAGTAGCATGAGCCTCCAGTGCTGTGAGTCTCCGTGGTTTAATGCACAATGAGCCACGTGATAAAATGAGCGGTTTGACTGTCTCGGAAGCGAAGCCAACTGAAACTTGTACTCTGCCACCCAGATTGAGGTGAGTAACCGAGCCACCAAGAGGACCTACTAAGTAGTGGGAATTGGGCATTCCAAATTGGGAGAAAAAGGGGATAAATTTGTTTTATATAAAATAGTTTATAACACAACGTTAAAATACTCTAGATTAAAACATGATTTTAGTGTGAAAAATTACTTACTAACCTTTTATGTGGAAAGTTATAGCCAATTTAACAATTTTGTTACCATGATGATGTAATATCAACAAACCCTAAAACAGCTGTAAAAAATACAAATTTACAGCTCAATTAATACACAAGACTGAACAGATGAATTAATGCATGTGCTTTTATAAAATTATAAGCTTCACATTTCTGTGTTTAAACCTTCCAAAATTGGCCACATTCACTTTCATTGACTCCATTCACTTCCATTTTATGTGCCTCACTGTTACCTCAATTTTTGCTTTTTTAAAGAAAAGGAGGAACAAGTCGAAAAAAATGTTTGTTGAAAATCAACAAAGTAAGGAACACTTTGAAGAACTCCTAAATCGCAACACGCCCTCTATGCTAGAGGCAGAGCTGGAGGCTGATGGGGGATCAGATTCTATTTCCTGGGGGAGGTCACTAAGGTAGTCAAACAACTCTGTAGTGGCAAAGCCCCGGGGATTGATGAGATCCGACCAGAAATGCTGAAAGCTTTGGATGTGGAGGGGGTGTCATGGAAGACAGGGTGGTGGTTCCCCTCTTCAAAAAGGGGGATCAGAGAGTGTGTGCCAACTGCAGGGGTATCACACTTCTCAGCCTCCCTGGAAAAGTTTACTCCAAGGTGCTGGAGAGGAGGGTTGGGCCGATTGTCGAACCTCGGATTGAAGAGAAACAATGCGGTTTCCGTCCTGGCCATGGAATGATGGACCAGATCTTTACTCTCGCAAGGATCCTGGAGGGGGCCTGGGAGTATGCCCATCCGGTCTACATGTGTTTTGTGGATTTGGAGAAGGTGTATGACCGAGTCCCCTGGGAGAGACTGTGGGAGGTGCTGCAGGAGTACGGGGTGGGGGGGTCCCTTCTTAGGGCGATCCAATCCCTGTACGTCCAATGCAAGAGCTGTGTCCAGGTTCTCGGCACAAAGTCGTGTTCGTTCCATGTGGGGGTTGGTCTCTGCCAGGGCTGCGCTTTGTCACCAATCCTGTTTGTGATATTCATGGACAGGATATCGAGGCGTAGTCGGGGTGGGGAAGGTGTGCGGTTCGGTGGGCTGGGGATCTCATCACTGCATTTTGCAGATGATGTAGTCTTCTTGTCATCATTGGTCCGTGACCTTCAGCTCTCATTGGATTGCTTGGCAGTCGAGTGTGAAGCGGCTGGGATGAGGATTAGCACCTCTAAATCTGAGGCCATGGTTCTCAGCAGGAAACCGATGGAGTGGGTACTCTGGGTAGGGAAGGAGGTATTGCCCCAAGTGAAGGAGTTCAAGTACCTCGGGGTCTTGTTCACAAGTGGGAACAATGGAGGTTGGCCAGAGAATCGGGGCAGCAGGGGCGGTATTGCACTCGCTCTATCGCACCGTTGTCACGAAAAGAGAGCTGAGCCGGAACGCAAAGTTCTCGATCTACCGGTCAATTTTTGTTCCTACCCTCACCTATGGTCATGAAAGCTGGATCATGACCGAAAGAACTAGGTCAGGAATACAAGTGGCCGAAATGGGATTCCTCAGAATGGTGGCAAGCTTCTCCCTTAGAGATAGGGTGAGGAGCTCAGTCATCCGTGAGGAGCTCGGAGTAGAGCCGCTGCTCCTTTGCGTCGAAAGGAGTCAGTTGAGGTGGTTTGGGCATCTGGTAAGGATGCCCCGGGCACCTCCCTAGGGAGGTGTTTGAGGCACGTCCAGCTGGGAAGAGGCCTTGGGAAAGACCCAGGACTATGTGGAGAGATTACATCTCCACACTGGCCTGGGAACGCCTCGGGGTCCCCCAGTCAGAGTTGGTTAATGTGGCTCGGGATAGGGAAGTTTGGGGCCCCCAGCTGGAGCTGCTGCCCCCGCGACCCGACTTCGGATAAGCGGTTGACGATGGATGGATGGACAGATGGATGGATGGATGGATAATCAACATTATGCTACAAATGTTGTCGACTGAGCTTAACTTATATTGATCCCAGCCGGAGGCGATTTCTGCATAACAGAAAGCCGTATCTATGTCCCGTAATATTCCAGAATGTTAAGGTATTCACACATTAATCCAAAGATATTCTGTAATCGTTTACTGACCTTAATGTTATTCCAAACCCATATGTCTGTCTGTCTTTGTTTGTTTCTTTCTTTCATTCTTTCATTCATTCTTTCTTTCTTTCTTTCTTTCTTTCTTTATTTCTTTCTTTCATGGAACACTGAAGGAGATGTTAGACAGGTAACAATGGTAAAAATATAATCAAAGTGAATGGTGTCTGAGGCCCATATTTTGCATAAGATCTCTTTTTGTGTTCAACAGAAGAAAGAAAGCCATACAAGTTTGGAACAAAATGAAGGTAAGTAAATGATGACAGAATACAAATTTTTACTGTTTTACTTCCCTGTTGATAGTCTGTCATGCGTTAAACTACCAAATTCAATAATTTGGCAGCCTGTAGAAACCAGATGCTGCCAAGTTTTGTAATTTGGCAGCATCTAGCTGGTTACTTATTCATTAGGCTCAGCCGTAGCTGAATTATTAATCACAATATGGAAATGTGCTTCCAAACATTATTAGCAACAGATCCTTCAGTCGTAAATAATTGCTGAATTCTTATATCGGAGAGAAACAAAAGCACCACTAAATGTACTAAAACTTACTTCAAATTAGCCTATAATAGAGAACAATTTTCCTAGAAGCATGAAAACCTTAATGGTGGGGGGGTTGTTGGGGGCAGAGCTATCAGGTGGCTCGCACAGACCCAGTACAGTATTAATATATTACAGTATATATTAATATATACATATTATTTACTTTTAATATTTAGTATTTTAAAGGTTCAAGTATTGCAAAATAATTGCAAAATTAGCTGCAAAATAAAGGGCATCTTGTGGAGCACTTGCTTCTGTTTCACACATGACAATAAGAGACTGAGCTCAATCTGGTCTTGAATAAATTATTTAATCAGTTACAATAATGACAATTGTGCATGTGCACAATTTTATTTTTTACTCTGTGCTTGTGCATTGTGGGATTTAAATACACCAAAATTTGTTCGGATCCATTTAATGATTCAGTGACCATTTCTAGTCATGCCAGAAGTTGGTGACAAATGAGTGTCTTGTGTAAAATGAGTTAGCCACTGAATCAGCTATCAAAACAAAATTATAATCCTTTAAAATGTGTATGTCTACAGATCTACAAAGAGAATTTAGCAGAGGTTTTAAACATTATAAGAACAAAGCAAATCTATAATGTCCCTACAGTTTGTGAAATGCTGAGCATGATTTTTATCAAAAGTATAACAATACTAAAATTATAATTAACTTTCATATGCTTTCATGTATAAAAAAAGCATGTCTACATATCTATTGACTTGTAAAATACATGTGTTCTAAGAAAACAGCAGATATTTTTACCTACAGTTTGTCAACTGCACACCAGCATAGACGTAATAAACAGGAGCTGATATTAAAAGTAGCTTTACATATTTAACACAGATCTATTAATCTGCGTCAATTGACAAAAACAACCAATCAAACTATTACCTCACAAGCATAATGTATAAAGCATTACATAATGAAAGACACAGGCGCTGATACAAACTCCACTTACAATGTGTGCTAAAAGGGATTATCCTTTGTTTTCTTTATGCAGTGCATTTCACATAATGCTGCCAATCAAGAATGATATGTAGATAAATATCTCTCATTTGTGTGTTTCTCATCTCTAGATTATTCATTTAGATCAACATCAATGCCGATTTAAAAACATGGATAGATGTTTTGCTGCTACGCCCTTGGGTGTAACATAATGTATTCAGACAAGTTTAATAATATTTTTGAATCATAAGGATTTATTTTGATGTTACCAAATGAAGCATATTTTAAAGTCAACATTTTTTTCAGTGTAAAATTGTTGAAGCAGTGCTTATAGGAAATACTTCATATATATGATATATCTCTTATTATATTATTCATAAATACCTGAAATCCACATTAATCTTAGTCTGCAATAAAAGTGAGGCTCTTGAGTGTTTTTTTTTTATTTTATTTATTTTATTTTTTGCCATTTTGGATGCACATACAAGGGTGCGCTTTGAAGATATCGCGAGATGTAACAAGCCACACTCTTGTTTCTTTGCATCGGAACACTGATATCGCGAGAGCGGAGTGACTTACGTGAAATCATCCGGTGTTGGTGTCAGAGGTGAGTAGAGATGTTTCGAAACGTGGGTTAATTTTTTATTTATTTTAATTGTAAACGCATTACACATTGCTGGCGTAATAATGCATGTGCAATATTATGTGTATTAAAATACATACTGTTGTTGTCAGCCGTCAATTTCTCCTACAGTTTTTCTTCGTGACAGATATAAAAGGTGTTAGACGTTAACTGTTATTGATTGGTATGACATGGTCCGGCTTCCATGAGAAGGTGAGCTGTCATGAATAGTACAACGTGATGCGAGCATCTATAAAAATAAAGGCATCTCTATAGACAAATCTCAATTAAGATAAATCAGTTAAATGGGCTACATGTATTTTTCTGGCTGTTGCATTTCTAATACAGTTCATTCCAGTTTTCTGGCATTTCATTAGAATACTCCAGTCATGATGTTGATGTCATCACCATTTTATGGAGGATTGATCTTATCCTTACAAACAAATTAATACAGTCACATCTCATAAACTCGTCCATTGAGACATCTCGTTCTGTGAATCAGCTGTTAATTAAGGTAAAGCAATAGCCTACTTTCTTAGCTTTTCCATATTAAGCACATATTTTAAAAATGGAATGACACATTAGTCTAGACAGTATATGGCCTTTTGGTTTATTTGCTGATAGATTTCTTTACATGTATTTTCCTTGGCTCTATATGCATTTATTTAATCAATTCAATTTGATACAGTCATGAGTCATCTGAGATGAATTTGCAGATTAGTGCTCTCACCAAAAGGCTAGATTAAGATGACCTAACGTCAACGTGACATCACTGATCTATGTTCACTCTTCAGTAAGCTTTTCATTTTCACTGGCTCTGTTTTTGAGGACTGAGAGGTGAAATATTTTGTGGGCTATAATAACTGGATTATTGTTATTTCTTCACACTACATTTGAATGTGTGCAATATTATTGTACATATTTTTCTTATTTTTTTTACTGTTGAGTTAATACTTTGTGAAATGCAGTAACTGGACTAGTGTTGAAAAGTTCTGTAAGTTGTTCTCATGAGAAATGTTTTCAATTTTGATAAAACATTATCCCACGATATTGTTCATTGGATTTACTAATTTACAGTTCAAAATTATAGATAAAAAATTGACAACACAATAGCATGTGTCTTTTAAAAACTGACCATAGATTTTGTATGTTTTGTGTTGGGAAAGGCTAACCTACTACCATGGGAAACATTTTTGGCAACCTTTTGAAGAGCCTCATTGGGAAAAAGGAGATGCGGATTTTGATGGTCGGGTTGGATGCGGCTGGGAAGACCACAATCTTGTACAAACTGAAGCTGGGAGAGATAGTGACTACCATTCCAACCATCGGTTGATAATTATTACATTATTTGCCTCTTTCTCAAGAGACAAAGCTCTTGATGTAATGTTTTTACAGTCTTTTCAAATGTGTAATCTGGGTCCTGTTGTGCTTTTTTGTTACCTAGGTTTTAATGTGGAGACCGTTGAGTACAAAAATATTAGTTTTACAGTGTGGGATGTTGGTGGCCAGGACAAAATCCGACCTCTATGGCGTCACTACTTCCAGAACACACAAGGTGAAAAGAGAACTCACATACACACTGCACAAACAGGATTTAGCAAACTCTAATCGTATTTAGCAACTTTATACTTCTTGGTTGCGGCTGTTCTCTGTTTTCACAATTATGCAGAAAAGTATCTTTTTGAAATTTTAGCCATTTAATTAAAATTCAGATTGCACATTGATGACAGAAAAGGTCTTTATTGTTCCCCCTGTTGTGGGGGGATTTCACATCTTCCCCATGTCAATTGAAGGTCTGATATTCGTGGTGGACAGCAATGATCGTGAGCGAGTCAATGAAGCCAGAGAAGAGCTGATGAGGATGTTGGCTGAGGATGAACTGAGAGATGCTGTACTCCTTGTCTTTGCCAACAAACAGGCAAGAGCTCTCTTATGCTTCATCAGGCTTTCCAATCTGATGATATACAGCTGTCATATCATACTGTGATGTAATTGGTCATGATGCTGTCAACAGTGCATCTGTAAAAGATCTCAAGTGGTCGGATGGGAGAGATGGAGTTTTTAAGTTAAGCTTACCCCTTACAGCAGGACAGGACCTAAAATGGTTGTAATGGGGTGGAGGAGGGTGAAAACAACAGTGGCATAATGAAGCGATGAAGGACAGCTGTGTGGAGCTTATAAAGCATAGGATGGATTATGATTGGATGAGATGCTTAAATTGAATGAATGACATGATGCTCACTACGAGTCTTCCTAATAGAATTATCACTTAGGCTTCCATATCCAAGAAAAATGTAGTTTAGGAACAATGAGAAATTCGTATGAGAATGATATGAATGGAGGACATCTTTGTCTATGCATCATTTCTAATTGGGCAAAGCAATAATTTTCTTGGTAATTGTGACATTGTCCAAAAAGTTGATTAATGTAGCTTAATGTTTGAGACATATTGTGCCCTCATTTGATCAGACTTTACGGTCTAAAATATATTTTTCAGGCATTATCTTAACAGTTTGTTTAGCTGTTTTACTGGTAGGTTATATGATGGATTACAAGTAGAGAGAGGTTGTCAGACTATCTGAGTTTAGGGAAGGGTGTAACTTTGTAACCATACTCTATGTTGGTGATGACATGGTCCAGTGTTTTCTTCGAACTTTTACAGCAGGATTCTGATAAAAGAATTTGGGAAGGATGTCATAGATTGCATTAATTGAACTCCCTTGCTATTATCAGGGTTGGATAATTCGCTACTGACCACATAATGTTTATAAAACTACAACCACGAATAAACCCCACATGATCTATATTTAAGAGATGTAATAACCCTGTTTAATCGATTTTAGACAATATTTTTACATCTATCTGAATCAGCTAAATTGGACGATATATTTTACATTCATTTGGGTCTTTATCTTTTTAATAATGAGACTGATCAGGGCTTGCATCATTGTTGGCGGTAGTTCACCTGTGTACATCTGTGTAAACTTCTACCATAAGTGGAGCCAGTTCTATGACATAAGATCTAAAAAATTCTGTGGCAAATCCATCTGGCCCCAGTGCCTTACCTGTTGGCAAGGCTTTAATTACCTCAACAAACTCCTCCAAAGTAATATCTGAGTCTAGATAGTTTTTTTGATCATCGTCAGTTTAGGAGGTTCTAATGGCTCTAAGAAATTGCTTGTATCCTTATCGGTAGACAAAGACGTTGAACTATAAAGATTGAAATAGAAATCTTTAAAGGTCCTATTAATATCTGTGGAAGAAGTAAATCCTGTATGTTACCTCCAGAAGACTTCACTGAAGGAATGGTGAAAGAAAACTCTGTTTTATGGATGGCAAGAAGTTTCCCTGCCTTGTCACCAACTCAAAAGTATGTCTGTCTTACCCTGATAATCCAAAACTCTACCTTCTGTTTGGTACCTATATAGTGTTGTACCTTATTTTAGCTGAGTTAGCTCTCTAAGACCATTGGATGACATTCGGCGCTTCAGCTCTCTTTAAGAACTTTGAATACTATTTTCCAATTTCATGAATTCTTGTACTTTGATTTTTTTTCTCCCCTTTTTATCTACCCAATTTAGAATTCCCAATGCACTTTAAGTTCTCGTGGTGGTATTGTGACTCCCCTCAATCCAGGTGGCAGGGACGAATCTCAGTTGCCTCCACATCTGTCAATCCACGCACATTATCACCTGGCTTGTTGACCACATTACCGCGGAGACATGGCGCATATGGAGGCTTCACTCTATTCTCAACGGCATCCATACACAACTCACTACACGTCCCACCGAGAGCGAACCAACCAAGCCAACTGGGCCAATTTGGTTGCTTAAGAGACCTGGCTGGAGTCACTTAGCACGCCCTAAATTCGAACTTGCGACTAAAATAATGTACAACACTATATAAGTATATATAGGTACCAAATTGGCCCGGTTGCTAGGGTGAGTAGAATCACATGGGGAATCCGCCTCGTGGTTGCTATAATGTGGTTCTCGCTATCGGTGGGGCACATGATGAGTTGTGCGTAGATACCATGTAGAATAGCGTGAAGCGTCCACACATGCTACGTCTCTGCGGTAACGCGCTCAACCAGCCCCGTGATAAGATGCGCAGATTGACTGTCTCAGAAGCAGAGGCAACTGAGATTCGTCCTCCACCACCCTAATTGAGGCGAGTCACTACACCACCATGAGGACTTCGAGCATACTGGGAATTGGCATTCCAAATTTGGGAGGAAAAAAAATAAGGAAAGATACCACCTTCCTTCTTTTCATAGGGTGCCCCAGCTCATTAATATTCCATGTGGAGAGAAACATTTTACCTACAGTATATTAAAGTGTGACATATTGACATGCAAAACTAAATTGTGTACACAAGACAAAATTATATAGACAACTGTGTCAAGTAGGAGGGCATGGCTGGCCACAAGGATGCACACCCGGCACTGAGTTGTCCAATCAGCGGGAGAGGTATAAAGGAGGAGCCAGAGAGAGAGTGACGCACGCGGCCGCTCTGTGTGGGTGTTTATCGATGTGTCATTATGTTTTCAGTTGAGTGTTTTATGTTGGAATTTAAGTCTTTTTAATTGTAATCCGGTTCCTGCTTCCTCCTTTCCCTACCGAACAAGAGGCTTGTCTGCTACACTGGTGCCAAACCCGACTGGAAGAAGACTGGTGCTGATGGAGGATCATGATGCAGAGGAGAGGTTGATTCGATGGAACTGGAATTGTTCGCTAGCAGGTGGAGGAACCGCTGCCGTCCACCAGGAAGTGGAGGAACGGACGCCAGAGAGAGAGAGAGAGAGAGAGAGAGAGAGAGAGAGAGAGAGAGAGAGAGAGAGATGCACATGACCTGTGTGTGTGTGTGTGTGTGTGTGTGTGTGTGTGTGTGTGTCTCTCACTCTGGCATCCCCGGCTCCTCTATCTCCCTCCCACTGATTAGGCAACTCAGCGCCGGGCGTGCATCCTCACGGCCTGGCCATGCCCCCCTCCTCGTCACAACCACTTTCCAACTTCGGTGTAACCATAAAAACCTTCACAACCCACAGAACAGAAAAAAGATGCACTTCAGATTGCTCAAGCCCAGTGTTTTTTTTTTTCTCCTTGTTTTATTTATTTATATATTTTTACATAAACCTGCCAAACTGCATCAGCAAAATGTACAATGTGTAGTCTGTGTTATTGATTAAGTGCAGGCAAAGTTACCCACTCACACCATTAATTTAATGAAAGCCATAACTTGTCGTGGGCATGTAAAAGTCTTGCGTCCATCCTTGGTGTCTGTTCTCAGCTTAGCAGGGTAAAACAATGCGAAGCTCACCTTTTGCTCATGCAGAAATTTCTTGCACTCTTAGAATCTGTACCATTTGACTTGTGTAGCATTGGTGAATTCTGGAAAACCATAATGTTGCAGTCCTCCCAGCATAACTTGCCTTTATTCCTCGCTGTTCATTGAACAAAGTCTCTGTCAGCCGACCGCAAGAATCTTGCCAGGATGGATCGAGGTCTGTCGCCTGTTTTGGAAAGCTGACCGAGTGCTCTGTGTGCCCGCTCTATTTCGAGCCAGCGACCTGCTGTGTCTATCAAATTTGAATGAACCCCTCCAAAAACTTGATCATATCTTGACCTTCCTTTCCCTTGGAGATTCCAACAAAATGGACATTATTACTAGGGGTGGAAAAATGCATCAGTTGATCTATCAAAGAAATTTCGATTGATTACGAAATTTAAGAAACGATTATCATTATATATTAAGACCCAATGTGTCTGTCTCGTATTACATGAACCTTCTTGCAACAGACACAGAGCGGAGCATGCTAGATTAAAGGGAAAGAAAGCCCACTTTAAACTGAAGAAAGTTTATGTAAAGATATGTTAATATTTCTTTTGTCTATCTCCATAAAATAGTTTAACCACGAATAGAACTGGGCTTAAATAAATGTGACTGGTGGGCAGACATTGTTGGCTGTGAAGTAAAACACTCACTCGGTAATTCATACCTTTAATAGTGAATGCTACAGAAGAGGGAGCGATTTCAGACTGTTCTGAAGGGAACTAACCAGTTGATTACAGTCACCTTTGATTGGTCAATGACACGTGGCAGCCGTGAAAAGATAAAAACATTTTAGCTTTCGCAGTGTGTGCTGCAAACAGTCCTGCATGGAAATGCAATTGAATTGTATTGAACAGGCTTGACAAGTGGAGGCGACTCCATTTAGGGAACTCACGGTTACCACATCATACATTCTATGACCCTGCTGAGCCTGCTCCATTAAAACCTGGATCGTATCTGCCTGCACATGACATTTCATCTGTAATTACTGGTTTCAGATTTCAGATTTCACAATGCATCATGATGCATCGTAATTGTTAGGTAGAGAATCGTAATCTAATTGAATCATTGTCAGAGCGAATCGTCAAACCCCTAATTATTAAGTCTGCACCAATTTTCCATTTCCTCTATTTTTTCCCACACCTGGTCCATATCAGCCTTGCTGGCAGGCAGGCTCTTTCCCGGCTGACTCCAGAAACTTGACTTGCTTTTCAACATCGTCTATTCTTTTAATCAGGGTGGAAATTGTCACCTCCACAGAGGTCGCTCAACGTATTTCTGGGAGGCCCTCCATGTCGGTCAAGATTTTCGTTAGTGCTACATAAATGTTTGCAATATCTTGACCTATGTCATGAGGCTCGCTGATATTATCAACCAGACCCCCACCATAATTATCTTACACTCCCAGCACAGTTTAGCAATTGGAAATATTTCAGTTCTCACTAATTAATATTGATTAAAATGATAATTGTAGCAAAGTGAAGCGGGGCACCCCTCTAAGCGACCAACACGTGAATCACGTGAACCCTTTTCCGGTTTACTTTTTTTCCACATCCAAGTTAACCCTATAACACCATGTGTAGCAAATATGATACACAACAACATTTGAGGGCTCCTGTTTCAACTCTCTGTTCAAGCTGAAAAGCCAAAAAAAGTATGGTTTGTATGTTTCACATCTTTATGGCACTATCTAATTGTTATTTGTGAAAAAAGTGCTTTTAATGTTAATATCGATCTATTTAAAATGGTGGGGGACTTCTGTGGAAAATGACTCTGATGTTGGGATAAATTAACTTGTGCTTGGTTAAAATTTTGTATATTATTTTATTGAAAAGGCATGTTGAAATCCATATGTATCAAAAATGTTTCAACAGGCTTTTGAGGTATATCTTTCAATCACCATAACATTCTATTCATGATCACTATAATTTATTTTTTTTAGTCACAGAGTTTTGAAAATTCTGACATATAATTTTAATAAGATATATTTAAAGTATTAACTAATTTTTATGTACATTTTCATACATGTAGCCTGCTGTCATTATAAAGTTCTCAGCATTTTAAATTACAAGCTATTATGTCATCTTACCATAAGCTCCTGAGACACAGCAAATTTTTTTTTTTTACAATTTCAGTTTTTTAAATGTCAATATATTGTTTGGTGCATAGAATACATATTATAAAAAGTGTTTATTGAAAAATGTTACATACATATTGTATTTGATGTGCTGAGTTGAACTGTGATACATTTCAATCTATATTTATAGACCAAGGAGAGGAAGTTGTCATGGCTAAACATTTGGTATCTCTGAAATGCCCTGGGAGTCCTCTGATAATACACCAAGATTTAACAATTTAGCATGTATGGGCTAAGAAAACGTAAATAAAAAATGTTCTATACAAAAATGAATTGCTGGGCCTCAGGAGGATAATGACCTTTAAAGACTAATATATCAAATACATTTTTGTTATTTATTTTACAATTGTTTTTATAGTTTTTCTAATGGTACTAAAAACAGTTTAATGTAAACTGACAATGACAGGCTTTACAGGGTTAATTTCCCAATCTAAACTGAAAAAAAAGAAGACTTGTCTAAACCCAAATAAGTATTTCTACTGTCTGGACTACAGGGGTTTTCTTATTTTATACTATTAAAATAATTCTGAACATCCGGGTTATATAGAAAAAAATAGAATTTGATTTATTTTACATTTACACTATGTTGACGATTTCCTGTGTGGTACCATTTTTTTGTGCATTGTTCTTGCAGAACTTTGTCTTCTATAATGAAAAAAAAAAATAGATTTTTCTAAACAGGTTGCCTTGCATTCTAATAAAGAACATGTTATATGAATCATGTTGGAGTCACTTTTTAGCCGAGTTCATTTAAAGGTTGAATAATCGAATCGTAAATTTTGAAAAAAATCAAGATTTTATTTTGTTTGCCACATTGCCTAGTCCTAAACCAATCACCTTTTAGATACAGACGTTTCCTGTCAGTTAACTCAGAAACATGCATGCGCATTAGCTGGACCAGCTTGAAAAAATAGTGTTGTTTTCCTTGATCTGAGCTAAAGAACCAAAATTTATGAGTCCATTGTTCTCAGATTTTACTGCTGATTTGAAATATGTTATTTGATCTCGATCTTGACTAACCGTTTTGGAGATTTTGACATTTCCACCTTCAAGTAGATGGGAGCTGTACTTGTTTGCCGCTGAATCCATAGCAAATAGCTAACCAGCAGCATTCTGAGTCCGAGTGGACTGACTTGCCTTGAAAGAGACTTTGGTATAAATCATTAAGTGCTAGCTTAGATCCAGCATGTGGTGTTGTGACTACGGATATCATAACTCCTGTGAAGTTGCTCTGTATGTGGAAGGGCTTGCACTTGATAGGTGGTATACTTGATAAGTGGTATTGATAGGTGCACTTGATAGCATATATATATATATATATATATATATATATATATACTGTAGTAAATTATCTATTTGTCTAAGTTTCTGTCTCACTTTATAGGATCTGCCAAATGCCATGAATGCTGCAGAAATTACAGATAAGCTTGGTCTCCACTCTCTGCGCCACCGTAACTGGTATATTCAGGCTACCTGTGCCACCAGTGGAGACGGCCTATATGAGGGCCTGGACTGGCTGGCCAACCAGCTTAAGAACAAGAAATGAAGCAGACTGGATCCAAATGGAACTGGTGGGAGAAGAGTCACCTGAGGCCACTCATCAGGGAGCACCAGTGGTTTTGATGTTTCTTTCATCGTTTGCAAGTTTGGAGCCAGGTCATTTCAGAACAAACCTTCAGTGTATTCTCGCACCGTGGAAGATAAGCTGCATTAAGCCATCCACCCTTGTCATGACTCTAACAGGTTAATCAAATGATTGGGTGGTACCCATGATTTTCATATTTAATTGGAGATAGAAAAGTTTTGCTGTGCTCATAAAATCAGTAATTTAAAAATAATGTTGTGTCTGTACATTGTATATGTATCAAAGTAATGGGGAGTAAATGAAAAGCTTTTACTTATATTACTATTATGGAATATAGGAATAAATCTTAAATGCAGGTCATTTAAACTCTTAAAAAAGTCTTAAAGCTGCACTAATAGCAGAGAAACCTGTTGATTCATTTTCCTAAAGGATTTAAGTAGTGAAAAGATTTCAAACCATTTCAGAAATGCTCTGTTGTTGCAGAAATTTAAGAAACATGTTGTTTTGCTACTGAAAATTAAGTAGACATGCATTGCGATTTATTAGCAATCCAGACAGACTTCATGACTGTCCATTTTACTAAGTGGTATTAATGCTTTTAATGCATGTATACACTCACCTAAAGGATTATTAGGAACACCTGTTCAATTTCTCATTAATGCAATTATCTAATCAACCAATCACATGGCATTTGCTTCAATGCATTTAGGGGTGTGGTCCTGGTCAAGACAATCTCCTGAACTCCAAACTGAATGTCAGAATGGGAAAGAAAGGTGATTTAAGCAATTTTGAGCGTGGCATGGTTGTTGGTGCCAAACGGGCCGGTCTGAGTATTTCACAATCTGCTCAGTTACTGGGATTTTCACGCACAACCATTTCTAGGGTTTACAAAGAATGGTGTGAAAAGGGAAAACATCCAGTATGCGGCAGTCCTGTGGGCGAAAATGCCTTGTTGATGCTAGAGGTCAGAGGAGAATGGGCCGACTGATTCAAGCTGATAGAAGAGCAACTTTGACTGAAATAACCACTCGTTACAACCGAGGTGTGCAGCAAAGCATTTGTGAAGCCACAACACGCACAACCTTGAGGCGGATGGGCTACAACAGCAGAAGACCCCACCGGGTACCACTCATCTCCACTTCAAATAGGAAAAAGAGGCTACAATTTGCAAGAGCTCACCAAAATTGGACAGTTGAAGACTGGAAAAATGTTGCCTGGTCTGATGAGTCTCGATTTCTGTTGAGACATTCAGATGGTAGAGTAAGAATTTGGCATAAACAGAATGAGAACATGGATCCATCATGCCTTGTTACCACTGTGCAGGCTGGTGGTGGTGGTGTAATGGTGTGGGGGATGTTTTCTTGGCACACTTTAGGCCCCTTAGTGCCAATTGGGCATCGTTTAAATGCCACGGCCTACCTGAGCATTGTTTCTGACCATGTCCATCCCTTTATGGCCACCATGTACCCATCCTCTGATGGCTACTTCCAGCAGGATAATGCACCATGTCACAAAGCTCGAATCATTTCAAATTGGTTTCTTGAACATGACAATGAGTTCACTGTACTAAAATGGCCCCCACAGTCACCAGATCTCAACCCAATAGAGCATCTTTGGGATGTGGTGGAACGGGAGCTTCGTGCCCTGGATGTGCATCCCACAAATCTCCATCAACTGCAAGATGCTATCCTATCAATATGGGCCAACATTTCTAAAGAATGCTTTCAGCACCTTGTTGAATCAATGCCACGTAGAATTAAGGCAGTTCTGAAGGCGAAAGGGGGTCAAACACAGTATTAGTATGGTGCTCCTAATAATCCTTTAGGTGAGTGTATACACATAATGTTTTTGCACAGGTTACGGAGTAAGCTTTGATTAGTTCTGTTTGTAAACAGATAGAGGAAATGATTGTTGTATTTCTCTTGTCCTGGCATGCATTTGCAATGATTAAATTCCACATTGTTCTGTGTAAATGAACTTGTTTCTTTTGTGCAGATATGTGCAGTTCACTAACCAAGCAGCTGTTGTGGTGGGGTACTCTACTCAGTTCTATGGCTAAATAATGACATTTGTTTCACTACAGTTAACTTTGCTGCTCTTGCATGCTGTGTTGTGGCATGTAGAAATGCTTGCATTGATCACTGAATATACCATCATTAATTAAGTTGCATTTGTGTTTGTGGCCTTTTGCTAATGTTGCATTACTTTAGCTCTGTGACTGATGTAGCTGATGGTAATTATTTGTAATTTGTTCATCCATATATCACTCACAATACCTCTGATGTTCACATCTTTCACATTACGAATAATGTCTTGATTTTACAATGGACTTAGACTTAGTAAAACAGGTACCAATAGACTAGAATATGTCTGGTGTTGTGTGTTTTTGCTTATGAATGACTGAGTGTGTTTATACATTATGTTACAAGCTTAATTATATTAATAATGCTTTGATAATTTAATGCAAAGATCTGTTAGTTCTTGTAAAATCTTGTCTTTGCATCGAGCTAATATTGAGACATTTTTCATTCTGCAAACATAAACTTCAAAATTGCTTTAGAAACTAAACATGACAGCTCCTTATCTTTCTCATTTTGCATCTATGCACACAATTGTTTTCAGTTGTCTATACACCTATCTATCCATATATCCATTTCTGTTTAGCCGTTTTCTCCTCCATTTATCCATGCTTGACAAGACGTGTTCCCAGTCATTAAAAATAAAAGCATAATATTTGTTTAATTTATTTAGAAGAAAATGCAGAATTATAGCTTCATAGTTCCCTTTGCTGTTTTACACTTTAAGTGCTTAAATTGAGGCTTCAAATCTATATTTCAAGAGTGTGAATTTAGTCCACTACACAAAGCATAAAATAATAATGTTAATGCTAATAATAAAGTATTATAATGACAGGTGCTTGATCTCCATGAGTACAAATTACAGACTGGGAAAAGGCTTATTTAAATGATCTTACAAAACTGCACAAATAAACTCTTTACAAGTTAATATACTGTAATTGCTTCCATGCATTTCTTTCTTTCTTTTTTTTTTATTATTTACATGGGGTAAATAATGGTTTAGTGTACAATTATAGAATTAGCTTTTGCAGGGTGATAACAATATGTGACACCACATTGTTATAGTAAGTAATTAGTAAACTTACTAATTGTGTAATAAATCTTATATATGAGCAAGGTGCTACAAACAGACAGAACTTTGTACTACATGATAGTCATGTGGTTATAGGTTTGTGGAAATCTGCTCTATATGAACATTTAAGGTACTTTAGCTCAGAAAAATCTGTCAGTAAGAAGAGGGGACATCTGTTTGTTTAGAAAGTTGCCCTCCTATTCTCTGGCCAGTCCCACACACCTCCCTGCCTTTCCTCACAGTGTGTGTCTCCAGGGGTGTGACAGCAGTATGTGGGTCAGGGCTGCTCCCTGGGTTGCCAGCCCCAATGGCCCCCTGCAGGCTAGTCATAATAGCGGCACCATGGCGGGTGCCATAGCTGGGATTCCCTCCCGTAACCAGGGCGCCCTCGCCCAGGGCACAGACTCACTGGCAGCAATGCTGCAATCAATTCATCAATCTGTGATGGGAGCGGCAACCACTGATGCCAGGCCAGCCCACCCCACATCCAGGCCATGGCCACCAGCACTGAGGCTGAGAAAGGCAGGACTGGAGGAATCAGGAGCTGGATGGCGTACAACTGGAACAAAGTGCTGGGAGCAATTCGGTGTATAGCATACAGTCAAAATGAGAGTTGTTCCACTATAAAAATCATAGGGCAGTTCTTGAAGCAAGTGACATTAAAGACACTAGGCTGGCATCCTAGTAACATCACTGGTGTAAAGCAGGCACGTAACCACCATAGACAAGTGTAACATGCAATCTTCAAATTAGAGGTCGATCAATATGGGTTCATCTTTGTCAGATTCTTGAATCTTTATCTTTGGTCCCCCAAAAATGAATATTTGGTTAAAAAATTGGTATGAGGCACTTTACATTAGTCTATGCTACTAAAAACTATATACAGTATAAATATACAAATGTAAGTGCTAACAATTTCTTGAACTTGAAAACATCTAATGTCAAAAACATGTAAAAAAAAAATTTTAAAAAAAAATAAATAACATTGTAAACTCTTAAAGAAATAGTTCACCCAAAAATGCAAATTCTCTCATCATTTACTCACTCTCGTGCCAAACCTGATGTGTATGACTTTCTTTCTTCTACTAAACTCAATCAAAGATTTTTAGAAGAATATTTCAGATCTGTAGGCCCATAAAAAGCAAGTGAATGGTGACAAAAACTTTGAAGCTCCAAAAAGCACATAAAGGCAGTATAAAAATAATACTCCAGTGGTTTAATCCATCCATGTCTTCAGAAGCGATATGATAGTTGTGGGTGAGAAACCATCAATATTAAGTCCTTTCTTTCTTTAAATATCCTCTTTAACTTTTGAATTATTATTTTGTTTTTGGTGACTCACATTCGTTATGCATATCACCTCCTACTGGGCAGGGAGGAGCATTTATAGTAAAAAAGGACTTAAGTGTAGATCTGTTTCTCACTCACCCCTACCAAATCGGAACACATGGATTTAACCACTGAAGTCTGATCCACTGGCTTACTTTTATGCTACCTTTATATGCTTTGAGTAGCATCAAAGTTCTAGTCACCATTCACTTGCATTTTATTGACCTACAGAGCTTAGATATTCTTCTAAAATCGTAATTTGTGTTCTGCAGAAGAAAGACATCTGGGATGGGTGAGTAAATGTTGAGAAATGTTCATTTTTGGGTGAACTATCCCTTTAAAACATACAAAGTGGGTCAACGTGTGATGTACATATACAGGATATGTCAGTGCTAGTTAAAGTAGATTATAAACATTATGCTTTTCAATAGGTTATCATTACTGTCAGTATAAATCTTTCACTGCAGGCCCTCAAAAAAAAGAAAAACATTATAATTTCACAAAACTCAACTTGGTGAAGATTGACGTTTCCGCAACACCCTTTATAATTTAGCTGATGTCTCCATCTGCTGGACAACAGACGAAGGTGTTAAAGTAAACTGAACTAGTTCAGTGAATTCCGAATCTTTCATCATTTATGCAGATATTTCCTTGAATACTCTTGCATTTATTGGTTTGTCCATATTTTGGAAGTCTCCAACTCCAGCTTATAATAGTCAAGTCAAGTCAATTCAATTGTATTTATAGCGCCTTTCACAACACACATCGTTTCATAGCAGCTTTACAGAAGATCAGCATTAACAGAAGATAAAACTGTAATGTCTATAAAGTCGATGAATCATCATTGTGTAATTAGAAAAATACGATTCTTTATCGTGTTAAAAATAATTAAATAATAACTGTATTAATAACCCCAGTGAGCAAGCTGAAGGCCACTGTGGCAAAGAACACAAAACGCCATAATATGTTGATTAATGGAGAAAAATAACCTTGGTTCCCCTCTGGCTAACATCATGAATATAATGTAAATATTACTTATTACTTATATTGTTAAAATCATGGTTTAAAATTAATAAACTTATTAAGCGTTAAGGGCAGTGTTTAAACATTGATTGTGTTTGAACTGCAAGATTAATGACCAATGTCTTTGAAGACCATCCTGGATTAACTGCAGAAGTTCACATCTATGCAATTGTCCTTGTTAATTGGCTGATGAAGGCTTTTGTTGGCAATAGTTAGTCTATGCATTCCATTTCAAGATCGTAGTCCATCAATAGACCGAGGTGAAGCAGGTTGGAGTCGGCATCAGTTCATCCTCTGAAGTCCATTGTAATAGAGTGAAGTGATGTTTGGCTGGCACAGGCTGCATTTAGCTATTTAGTAATAGTTTATATTAATAATAATAATTGCTGTTTGCTTCACTGCAAACAAAATGTAGGAAAAGTAACCATGGTGTCAGATTGTAACAGTAACTGTTGTCAGTGGGATTTTGGCAGTAACGTTGTTGAACATGATAAATAAATAATAATAATATTATAGCGGTTGTAGTGGTAGTTTCTAAAAAATAGGCTATTTTTAATAATAATAATAATAATAATAAACAATATATAGCCTAAAAAGGCATTAAACTATATATATATTATAGATATATTTGCATAAACTTGCATAAGCGGTGCTGATTTAACTTTTTATTTATTTATTTATTTATTTATTTATCTTAAGATATCATAAAAGCAGATATCTTAAGATAAAACTATCATAAAACTATTTTGAAGTAAAACTTAATCTTTTTTTTTTTTTTTTTTTTCAGCCCACAAATATTCATTCGGATGAGACTGCACCCATCCATTAATAGATTGGATGGGTGCAGTCTCATCCGAAGTCTTCTCTATCCTGCGAGAGCCTTACATGCAGTGCAACATATTGTTCGGTTTCCTCTCCCGCAGACAGTGGTCGCTGCACTGGCGGATTGGGATGGATTTAAAGTACGGGAAATCGCTACGTTATGCATTTCATAAAATCTTTGCCTTGTAGTTGTGGATCTTATTCTTTTAAAATCGTATATGATTTGTTTGCTCACTCTTCTCTGTTAAATACGTAAGAACGGCAGACGTGCACGGCATTAAAACGCATCTTGTTGTTTCTAAAGGAGGCCGCGCAGGCCTTGGAGTTTCCTGAGATTTTGTGCAGCATGGTGCGCTCGGCCCACGGGACACTCTTGCTCTTAAACACCCGGTAAGACCCGACAACAGTGCGCGCGCTGCAACAAGTCTTTTGTTTAGCAATGGGTTTAATACTCGTTATCTCCATATTTAATATTTTAGCAAAATTGTAGGTTAATATATTGAGTTTGTTCAGTAACCTATCCCTATTACAATGTAAACACAAATATTAAGCAGATTCGCGTAGTTGAATGTTTATTAGCAAGCATGCTATGTTATTAGCAGGCAAGCTAACTACTAACACTTATGTTGTAACAAACTGCTTATCTGAGATCCCAGACTGCTTTGATGAATAGAAAATATTTTTGTTATTTATTTGGGACATAGTGAAATAAATCGTGCGTTACATTTGTCTATCGTTCTTGGTTACCTTTCATTCCCATCGTCCCGTTGAGCGACACATAGCTATGCCGCTATAAGCCTATTTCTCGTAAGGTAACTGGTTATATAAAGATTAATTGTTAGTGTTTGTATTATGACGTAGTTAATTACTTGATTATTGATAAGATCTCGTTTTTATAAATGTGCAGTTTTATAACTCTAATGTACAAATGTGCACTAAATTGTTGACTACAACTGCTACTTAAGCGGTAACCCCCTTGAAATTAATAACACCTATTTATAGGATATGAACAGTTATCTTAAGGATTTTTTTACTTCACAGTTTGATCATAAACTCTTTCTCAGGCTTACCTGATTAGTTTATTGTTGTTTGCATTTTACGCTCAATGTATAAAGGCTTGGTGAAGAATTCATTAGAGAACGAGTTTAGGCTGATTCTGATGCATAAAGAGGAAGGCAGCGGATGTTTGGATGTGGATTTTTAGTTAATGTTAAGTAGCAGATAACCACAGATGTTGCAATCACTGTTCATGTCTGGGTGAAAAACTAGCAGACAACTTAGTCTATATGGAATACTCTTTATTGCTTTCTATTATTGCATTACAGTTTGATTTTTATAATTATAACTTATCTCAATTAATTATTCATCACTCTCTCAACAGGTGCCCTGCCATGGTGTGGACCTAGTGCCCAGTTTGACTGCAGTGCAAATAATTCTCTCCTACAATTCATCAGGAGCTGTTGCCACTGCCGGTGTTTTTAATTTACAACAACAGAGCCGAGACAGGAGATAAATCACTCTTAAGTGAAGCTGGCGGCTATAGTTGTCCACAGAGGCAGCTAAGTGAACTGTGGTGCCAGTCTTAAAGAGAAGCAATATTACGTCATTTCACTGACATAGTTGGCCAGAGACTTTAGAATGGCTTCTGTTCCTGTTTACTGTCTGTGCCGTCTCCCTTATGATGTCACCCGATTTATGATTGAGTGTGATGTCTGTCAAGATTGGTTTCATGGGAGGTGAGTTCGCATGAGTAAAGTGAAACACCTTTTTATGATGTCCCTTAAGATGTTTGAATCCCAACTGTATTCAATTGGCATGTTGTTTATGTAGTTGTGTTGGTGTGGAAGAGAACAAAGCAGCTGATATTGACCTGTACCACTGTCCTAACTGCCAGGTGACACATGGACCATCTGTTAGTAAGTGTCACAAATGCTGTACAATTTCCTCCTATGTTGCTGATGTAAAGAGACGTTACCTTAATTGGTATTCTCAGACCATGTACTGATAATGAGTCATGCATAGCTGGTAATGAACATAGATCGCTGGACCATTTACAACCTAATTGTGCAACACAAATGCAATGAAAACACAATTCAAATCAGGTAGTCTTAGCTAAAGCTTGCCTGAGTAAGAGTACTCGATACGTTATCTGCTTCACTTTCAGTGCGTAAACGACGGGGTGCTTTTAAGCAGTCTGACTCTGGAGGGGGGAGAGACTCAGGACGACCTGTGAAGACAGGCAGTGCTCAGTTTGTAAGGGAATTACGTAGCCGCACTTTTCCCAGGTAAGGTCCAAGATACTGAGTCACAGCACTACTATCGCCAGGTCAAAATTAGGCCTCTAGTTGATTTAGATTGGTTTACTCAGTTAATTTAGCACCTTTAAACCTTAGTTAACCTAATTTAGGTTAATGTGCACAGTGATGAGTATGCTGAAAAACATTTAATTCTCAGTCTTAATTGTTTGTGTTTAAGTGCTGATGAGGTCCTGCTGAAGCCGACAGGTGCCCAGCTCACAGTTGACTTTCTAGAAGAACGCTCCTTCAGTGTGCCAGTCTTGGTGCTCAGGAGAGATGGCTTGGGCATGAATCTGCCCCCTCCCTCTTTCTCTGTATCGGATGTGGAACATTATATTGGTAAACACCCTAAATCACAACAGCAGTGCTATTCTTTGCTATATTTTCAATCATATGGTTGTAAAAAGTTTATTAATTTTTTTTTTAATGTTTCATTTTAGGTGGTGACAAGGAAATCGACGTGATTGATGTGGTCCGCCAAGCAGACCTGAAGATGAAACTGGGAGACTTTGTGGAGTACTATAACAGTCCAAACAGAGACAGAGTGCTGAATGTGATCAGCTTAGAGTTTTCAGACTCCAGGTACTTCTATCATCCAATGTCACTGTAATTAAAATGTGCTAATTCAGGGTTTTATTTTGTGGTGACATTCATCATATGAATGTCTTTTCGCTTGCCTGTAGGTTGTCAAACCTGGTGGAGACACCAAAGATAGTGAGGAAGCTGTCATGGGTGGAAAACCTCTGGCCTGAGGAGTCTGTCTTTGAAAGGCCTAATGTGCAGAAATATTGCCTGATGGGGGTGAAGGACAGTTACACAGACTTTCATATTGACTTTGGAGGAACCTCTGTGTGGTACCATGTACTCCGGGTAAGTTATTAATTATGTACCATTTTCAGTGACAAAAACACATGTGTTTTGTTTTCATGAGAGAGGAGGAACAAATAAAAGGCAGTTATTTGTGCGGAAAAGCTATTTTATTTTTTAAAGACTTGTTCCATATATTTATATTATGTTTCAGGGTGAGAAGATCTTTTACCTCATTCGTCCCACACCTGCTAACCTGGCCCTTTTTGAGTGCTGGAGTTCATCCTCAAATCAGAATGAGTTGTTCTTTGGGGACCAGGTAGACATGTGCTACAAATGTTCACTTAAGCAAGGAAACACCCTTTTCATCCCAACAGGTACAATGTCCTTCTTCATATGAAATGCACAGCCTTGCACATCCCATGCACAGACCTTTGTAATCTAAGAGAAAACTTCTGTTAATAATATAGCCCATGAAAAAGCATTGTCTAAAAATAGTTTAGATTGAAGTTCTATTGAGGTTAATATTGGTGTTTGATTCCTTGTGTCTTTATTGGTTGCTGCCAGGGTGGATCCATGCTGTTCTGACCCCTGTGGACTGTCTGGCATTTGGGGGGAATTTTCTTCATAGCCTCAACATTGACATGCAGCTTCGGTAAGATGACACATCTGTTTATTTTCCAACCATAATCAGTCTTGTCAATATTGAACTGGGATTTTTCAGTGGTGGATTTTCCCTTCCTCTTCATCAGTGCATATGAAATTGAGAAGCGACTGAGCACAGCAGACTTATTCAGCTTTCCAAACTTTGAGACAGTGTGCTGGTACGTTGGTAAGCATCTGCTGGACACATTCCGAGGTGAGGCTTCATAATGCAAAAACCTATTTTCTTCTTCGCTTATTTCTGTTTTTGTGCAATATTCATCGCTTGCTTTTTCTGTTTTGCATGCCATCCCACTTTAGGTCTGAGAGAGAATCGACGACATCCTGCCACTTACTTGGTCCATGGAGCCAAAGCACTCAATAATGCTTTTCGCACCTGGACACGGAAAGAGGTTAATCCAAATTAAAGTATTTCACATGCCATTCGATAATTTGAATTCTAAATAGATATATGTCTTAATATTGTTTGGTACCATCATAAAATGTTCAATTCAAATGTATTGGTTGGTTTTGTGATATCAGTCCTTGGCAGAGCATGAACACGAGATACCGGAGACCATAAAGATCCAGCAGCTAGTGAAGGACCTGGCGAAAGAAATTCGCCTGGTTGAGGTGAGAGGATCCCTGGCCCATAGTTTCAAGAACAAAGTGTTGCAAATCTCATTTGTTTACCATTTTTATGTGTCTCCCTTGCAGGATATCTTCCAGCAGAACATTGGCAGGAGTGGAACACCCTTCAGTGGATCACAGGGTCTTCCCTCTCCTCACCCCAAAGCTCCAATAAACACATCCCTCACTTCTGGCCGACCCCCAAGTAAAAAGAAAGGTCCCAGGTCAAAGGAAGTATTTGGAGGAGGAGGTCTGCTCCCACCAGGAGCTAAGAAAAAGAGCCAAAAAGGTAAAGAGATCAAGACAGAAGCCGGAGAGCTGGACTTGCTTGAGATTCATACTAAGCACACACTCAAGAAATTCCAACCGGGATGCAAAGTAAAAAAGAGCAAGGTATCTTCATTTTTGATGATCTAGAAATTTGCGCTAATTGTTTGCATTGCAGCTTATTTTGTACTTTTTCCATTTATCATCATTATAAAAATATAATTTGGCTTTCCAGCTTGAGCTGTCTGATGACTGCCTAGATGACTTTGAAGAGAAGATCAACAAGAGCAAGCTCAAACTTGTGCTGACAAATGGAAAGATACAAGGGTAAAATTGTCCGCTTAACCCATTTCCAATAGGAGGATTCTCAGTCTTTTGTGAGGACTCAAACTTTTTTTTTCTTTTAGGAAGAAGGGTCGTGCTGGCAGTGCTAATGGAGCAGGTAGTTCACTTCAACAGTTCCAGCCTCACATGAGTACCTTGTCTGACTTTGATTCAGAAGATGAGCTTCAGATTGATGAAACCCCACCACCTCGCCGTAGACTAGCTTTGCCTAGCAAGAAGAAATTAGCAGGTAAAATATCACAACACTATTAATTTTCTGAACTTGTTTGTGTTAAACAAAAACAATATAACTGTGCTTAACTTTCCAGTATTGTTCAGTTATTTTTTTGACCAAAATCACAATTATCATTTTAATAAAAATGGTTTCCTTTATCTGAGTGATAAGACTTGGTGACTTTTCTTCCAATGGCCATATGAACACACGCACAAAAACACTTCAAAACAATAAAAAACGCAAATGTTACACTTTGACAAATAGTTTGATAATGTCTAAATATGTATCCAAATGCATAACTTGTGATAAAATTTTGAATTGCAACACAAGTGGGTGGCTGCACAGAACACTGCAGCCATCTACTGGCGATTATTGTCAACATTTTCAAGTCATGTTGTTTTGTTTTTTCAACAGATTGCAGCAATCTGCCCCAATACATGACACCTTCTTATATTTTCTTAGTGTTTCAACTTGTAGAAGTGTAGGTTTTTACTGTGGTGAAATTACTGTACATAAATTGGCTTATTTGCGTGTGAAATTGAGAAATGTACATGAAAATAAGTGATGACCACGAACTGATGAGTAAATTAAGCAGCCAATCTTTCTCAAAATAGCACCATTAATACCATTAGCAGCTAGGAAATAATACTTGCCTCAACTGCTGGTCTCTAAGGTCTACCAAGGAAGCTACCTCGGGCCAAACCATGCAGTGACCCCCATAGAATCCGTGAGCCAGGAGAAGTGGACTTTGATATTGAGGTGATTCAAGTCTCTCATGGGTAGGTTTTTAAAATAGTCTATAGGTGTCTGGTTGTCACTGGTTTTATATCTCGTTGATGTTACATAGGAGGATTACACCACAGATGAAGAGATGCTCACAGTGCAGGGTGTAAAAGGGGGATCAGGGGGAATTTTGGACTTGCTCAAGGCAAGCAAACAGGTGGCTGGTCTAGATTCTGCACTGAGGTACTTCTCATGGTCACTTTATATACTGCATGCTGATCATTATTTGTCTTTTTCTCAGAATGTGTCTTATAGAAGTGTGCCATTTCAACATATGACAGAGAAAAATAATTTTAGATGGAATAGTGGAAACTTCAAGTGAAATTGTGTTTTCTTCTTCCATGGTTTATTTAGTAACGTCTTTAACATACAGGAAATGTGCAAACACATCCCATACAATAATGGCCTAGGACATTGCTTTATATTAAACAGGTATGCACAACAAAAGAAGTAAAAAAATGTTTTCTAATGTCTGTACTTATCTTTGTTCATTATCTCCTTGTAACCAGTGAGGAAGCACCAGCTTCCCCCAGCACCCGTGATGCTATCCAGGGCATGCTCTCCATGGCCAACCCTCCATCCTCCTCATCTTCTTCCTCATCCTCTTCTCCTCTATCTGTTTCTGGTGGGGGTGAGATGTTGGGGCACATGAAAGCAAAAGGAGGGAGAGCTGTATGGGTAAGTGGTGGAGTCAAGAAGAGTGAAAAGAAGACCACCTTTCAGAGACCAGGGAAACGGCCCATCAAGTGTCCTACACGGCATCTCAGTGATGATGACAGTCTTGATGAACAGGAGACACTGGGTACCTGTTTTAAAGACTCTGATTATGGTGAGTTCACAGATTTTTTTAACATTCACATTAGGGTTACTTGTGTTCTAGCTTGTGGTCGATATGGTTCTCTAGAGAGCAGGATGGCCGACATAAATGCAATAAACATAATACGTTTTAACAACAGCAACACCGATGTAAACAAAATTTCTAAAGTGAAACCAGCTCTTATGCAGAATTTAATTAAATTACCAAAATAAACCTTGAGAACAGAAAATGTTGCCTATTCATTGACAAATCTATTGGTAGAATTTGTAACTGACACAAGGGAAAGTTAACACTCTTGTTAATTGGCCTTGTGAACATGGTTATCCACCGATGCCAATAATGGCAAAATGGCCAAATATTGGCAGATTAATCGGTCTATCACTAGCTCTAGCATGAGCAAATACTGCAACATGGGTATCAGAAAGTACTCTATTTAATAAATAAAAATCTACAGTGTCTACAAGGAGAATTTCCACCACCTGCTCTGTTTTCTCCAGTGTATCCATCATTAGAATCTGATGAGGAGGACCACATAAGCAAGTCCAAAATGAAAAGGAAACGAAACTGGGATGATACTCCTTGGAGTCCTAAAGGTAACATCATTTATGAAATTTATGAAAACAGACTTTTTTTAGTACATTGGTTTATTAAAAGACCGTCTAAATCAACATTTTTAATGCATCCTCAGCCCGTGTTATCCCCACACTGCCCAAACAGGAGCGACCAGTGAGAGAGGGTGCCAGGGTGGCATCTGTAGAAACTGGCCTTGCTGCTGCTGCTGCCAAATTGGCACAACAGGTCAGCTTATTATATCATTGTTTCATTGACGCTATAGACATGACCTTTACAAATGCACTGCTGATATTAAGTATGTTACTGGGTATAATGACAGGAACAACAGAAAACCATAACCAGGAGAAAATACACAAAGAAGAAGATCCCTCAAGAGAGGGTACATTCTGCAGCTACCCAGCTCCAGCATCAGCCGGACTCTGCACCCGTGTCTCCTACTCTGCCTACTGAGCCTCCTGTGGACTGCATCGTTGAGGAGAGGAGAGTGGAGGTGTACTCTGCCAGTCTGCTGGACCATGAATACACAGCAGGACCAGGTCCGTTCAGCCCAGGGGGCCCAAGAGGAAGCGGCGCCATGGCCCCTGGTGTGTTCCTGACATCAAGGCGAACCTCACTCTCTCCCCAAAACAGTAGCAGCCTCCCTCCCTCTGCCCTCTCACCTGGAGGGCTGACGACACAGACATCACCAGTAGCATGCCAAGGTAACCATAATCACGGTCTATTACAAATGTTCCAAAACTGCACAGTAACCTCAAAAATGTGTAGGAACTGCTCACATGTTCTTGTGTTGAAAACCGATTGATTGTCAAAGTTATATGGTGGCTTAAAAAAAATGTGCTCATGATGTGAGATAAATCAGCTAAACATGCAGTAAAATCCTTAAAGGATAGTTCACCCAAACATGAAACATTCTCTCATCATGTACTCGCATGACATCCCAGATGTTTATGACTTTCTTCTGCTGAACACAAAGATTTTTAGAAGAATATTTCAGCTCTGTTGGGCCACCTTGTACTACTACCTATGCTGCTTTGAAAACACTGTAATTATGCTCTTACTTAATACAGACTGGACAGAGCAGGGCAAGTAAACTTTGAAGCAAGCAGACAATTTTTTAGTTTATTAAATCGCAGCCCTTTGTGGTTTAATAATCACACAAGGTCATAACACAGTTTTGATTACAATTAATTGTGCAGCCCTAGATGCCGCATACATTGAGCTTGTTATTGCATCTCTCTGAGCTGTTTTTCAATTGTTTTTGTATGTAAACATGCTAAACGAACATCTTTGAACGTAACACAGCAGTTCGCTGTTTTTTTCATCTTTTTAAAACATTTTGTCAAGTTATAATAACTTAAACTTGTGTCTAAAGAAACCTGCATTCTGTTCTGTACTTGCGCTGAAGTGCATGTTTAGTCTGAATGGCTCCCAAGATGTTCGTCTAGTGAATGTTCACCAATATTTAGAAAACAGTGCAGATGGTATGCAAGATTTTGTAGTGCAAAACTTTAATCTGAAATCTGACTGAAAATTTCTAACTTCTTTCCTCGCAGGGAAACGTCCAAAGAAAGGACTTGCCACAGCTAAACAGAGACTGGGAAAGATTCTGAAAATACATAGAAATGGCAAGCTTCTCCTGTGAAAGGCCACTGTAGATGGATAATATAGAGAGGGACTGCAGGGAACAATAGAAATTGAGAAAACGGATTGAGAGAGAGGACTACAACGATGACTGGACTAATTGTGTTGTTAAAATTATGTGATTGTTTTATGGTTAATGTTCTGCTTGCCAGGATTTATGTGCTTCATAGGGAAGAAAAGTGAAAAGTTTGGTAGCTTGCTGTGAGAATTTATGGAAAGGAAATGTCAGTTATGAACATTGTAGAGCAGTAGGCATTTATAATAATGTTTTAGAACAGAAAGTCTATTTGAAGAGCAGTTAGACCTAAATTGAAATACAATTCTCCCATTCTTAACTTTATTAATGGATAGCAGTGAGTAATTGCTACAAGTTTATTTCCATCATTTGGTCTTCATTAATTTACCTTTAAAAAAAAAATCTCTTAATATTAAGATGCATACATGAACAGTCCTCTCTTTTTTTTCACCCCTCAAAACCTCTTTGTATCATATTTATTGATTTTTGTTTTAACATTGTACATTTCTCTAAAAAACAAAACAAAACAAAAAAACAATGCCTAGGAGCGCTTGATGTTAGATCAAATTGTCTTTTTCCTAAAGCCACTGCAAACAAAAAAAGATCACATTGTTCATAAGATTTTTGACTGATTACTGGTTTCTTTGAATATTTGATGTCTGAGGTTTGAATCATCATACGGACGATAGTTTAGATTCTTCAGTATAGTCATCAGTTTAGCAATTTGTGAATGTCACTCGCAAAACTTTCTTATGTCTATTTGTCTCCACAGTCTAATCTCCTCCCGAAGCCATCCATATTATTTTTGTTTACTAGCTTCATGTAGTATGTTAATGACATATTATTTTAAACCATAGAAGGCAATTTGATACACCTTTGACCATTATTGCTGTAGACTAAGTCTTGTAGTGTAAAGAATGTTTACGGTAGTATGCTAACACTTTTTTTTTTTTTTTTTTTTTTTTTTTTATTAACAAACGTATTTATATGTGTATATATTTTAGGTTTGTTTGTTTGTTTTCCCCTCAGCTTGGGTGGTATAAAGTCCTGCCACCGTTTCGTTAGGGTTTGATCTAGTTTTTCTTGTTGGAATCCCCATGTATAGCTGTAGAAAGCTGAGTTCAGAGGTTTTGGGGTACATTTTAGTAATTGGAAAGAGCATGAAAACTGATTTGGTATGAGATCATGTGGATTCTGGGAGTTCAGTGTACATATTTGTTTTTTTTTTTTTTTTGTTTTTTTTTAATGAAAGAATTTATTGCAACTCAGTCTTGACGTCTTGTACAAAAATGCCCAAATGTTTTGAGAAGTGTATGACAGCAGAAGAGTTTAGTCCATTTTTATTTGTATAGGGTAAATATACAGTTATTTTACATTGATGCTTATGATATTACCAATATGATAAAGTTAACGTATTCTGTTATGTCATATTTGTTTTTGGTCATTTTGATTTACCCCACTTAATGTTAATTGTATTGTCAATATTGTTTAGTTTCTTTTCTATATAAACTCTGTTCTAGAGGAGTTCATTCTAACAGTATCTTGTCCATTTATGTAATAGCAACAATATTTTTATAGTCTTCTCCTTTGACCATTTTCCATCATCAGTACCAAATCAGTTGGCCAGTGTAAATATTACTTTACTGTAACTTTTTTTCTATGAAAATGTCACAGACCTTCACCCTGCCAGACTGTCATCATGCCATCCAAATGTGTCTTGAAACAACTTGTTTTGAACATGAAATAACAAATGACAGTTGTTTGAATATCCTGGTTAAATAATTGTATTATTTTTAGAAGTTGTTTTTAGATTATTCTGAAATTTGAAATGATATTTTTTGAACATTTGTTAGATTTCCTGCCTTCTTTACATCATCCCTAAATGTTGTTAAAGGCTCAGATGGCTAAACATCTGTGCCTTCAGTAACGTCCCAAACATCAACCTCACGTGCATCTGTGCACATTTTTGATACTAGTTTCAATTTAATCAGAAACCATGGATAGCGCTTGTCTTAACTGTTATTGAAAATCTGTGAAAAGGCTTAATGTTACTGAAAAATGGGGTTGATGTGATGCAAGAGATGCGATAAAGCAAATATTCAAAAACCTCCAAATATTAGGACTGACGTTTATGTTCTTATTAAAACTCCTTACATTTACTTAAGTTATTCTCTTCTTTATCATGTAAAGTTACGTGCATTTTGAGGTTTATTTATCCTTTAACAATTTTCATATTGTCTGTTAAAGTTTAATTTGAACAATTAATGTAATCACAGTTCCTCTCAGGGTTTATTTTGTATCTAATATCATTTTGATAGAACAGTAAACAAAAAGAGCAACATGACAAGTACACATTCAGGACCATTTAAATACCAAGTCAAATTTGAACACATTGAATATTTATAATTGGACTTTGTCTTTTGCTATTGTCGCCACCTTTGATTTTTGAAGGCTTGAAGGATTTTTCCAAATGAGCTCTATTAAAAGATATTTTTTAAAAGTTGTATCGACATTGTTTGCATTTTTATCATTATAAACCTATATTAATTTACTAGGATTGTTCAAAATGGACGGTGAATTATCCGCCAGCTTGCTTTGTGTATTACAAAGGGTCCATAATTCCAGACGTTGAAAATAATGAACCCGTAGAGATGGAATGACCTGCGCAAAAACAACGGGAGAAGTCACGTGATGTAATGCCGCATTTCTGTTGTCATAGTAGTGTCAACGCTGGCCAACGATTGGCTGCTGTAACGTGTCCGTCAGCCAGTGAAAATGAGCGCTTTTTACAAACCATTCCGGATGTCAACACGCTGCAGCTGCGCTCTCGAGCTTTTGCTCTGCGCTAGGTTTAGATTCCGATATTCTGTAGCTTGAAAACAACATAAACGTAGCTACAGGTTTTGGATACAGCTTAACCCGGTCCTGGTACGTATGTGTGGAGTAATAAATGGAGTGGAGCCCAATGACCTACTGATGTTCACGTTGACTTTTTAGACTGAGTGCATGTTACTAGCATGCTACTTCATGCTACATGCAATTTCTTGACCCTGTTTATGTTAGTGTAACGGTATTATGAACCACTGATCCAACATTTCCAAATCAAGGCATATTGGATGAACATTAATGAGACCTGTTGTGTTAGCAGACACTTAACCTCTCTTGAGATGGCGTCCTTCAACCATCCACGACTCCAGACCAGAACTCCGCTGGATCATACAGGGTAAGTGAGCTGTTCATTCCATAGTTTGTCAGGCTTTACTCTATTTTAAAGGTACAATTCTCTCATTATTTACTCACCCTCATGCCATCCCAGATGTGTTTGACTTTCTTTCTTCAGCGGAACACAAATTAAGATTTTTAGAAGAATATCTCCTCTCTGTAGGTCCACATAATGGAAGTGAATGGTGACCAAAATTTTGGCAGCATAAAAGTTTTCCAAACAACTCCAGTTGTTTAATCCATGTCTTCAGAAGCGACCCAGTCATGAGTTGAGCGCTAGGAAGTGTAATGGATCTTAAAATTATTATCTGACCTAAAGGCTGGTATTGCAAGATGTATAGAGAAAAGGAGTTATATTTTGGTCTGTTCTCACCCAAAACCGATTGGATTGCTTTAGGAGACTTGGATTAAACCACTATAGTTGTTTAGAATACTTTTATGCTGACTTTATGTGCTTTTTGGAGCATCAACATTTTGGTCACCATTCACTTATGGACCTACAGAGTTGTTCTTCTAAAAATCATAATTTGTGTTCAGCAGGTGAAAGAAAGTCTTGCACATTTGGGATGGCACGTGGGTGAGAAAGTTATGAGAGAATTTTCATTTTTGGGTGAACTGTTCCTTTTAAGATTTTTTTCTTTCCCCACAAGTGACCATTAATTTAGCTGTCTCACTTCCCTGATTAGGATCTTGAAGAATCATGACTTGAGTAAAGCTAAACTCAGTGCTGTGCACTCATCCAAAAGAGGTTCTGAGAATCTGGACCCTAATGCCTCAAGTGAAGCGGGAAAGGGTGTGAATAAATTGAGAGGTGTCAGCAGGCTTCCAGTCCTTGCCAAATCTCTCAAACCAGGTCTAACTGACCTAACCCAAAATCCCAGATGGGAACAGAGGCCTCTTACGGTAAGGACACAGCTTTGGTTAATAAATATTCCTCATAATTATAGGTTACTGTCAAATTAAAGAGACAGATGAATGTGTCTTACGTGTGGGGTGAATTTTGATTGGATTTTGTTACACAGACTATAATAAATGTCGAGTCTGAGCAATTCGAAGTAATCGCCTTAGTCTTATGCTGAATCTTTTGTATCTGTATGGGCATCTGTTATCTCATTCATGATGATTGTGCTCTAGCAAATGACCAGGAGTGGCAGCTGAATAATAGTTTTTATTGTGTCCACAGGGTAAAGCTCAGAAAAAAAGGACATGCACCAAACCTGTTCCTTTCAATTTGTCCCAATCACGTGCACACAGTAAGAGAAACACAGACGTCACCCCTGGCAAAGCGCACTTGACACCTTCTGCCCGGCTAACACCTGGGGCAAAACTAAGAAACTTGAATCCAAGTGCAAGAACTGAATCTACAAGCTGTAAAACTACTACACCAGGTGTCCTCAAGACTCACTCAAACAAGTCACAGCGACTTGGTACACAATATTTTGTGCCACAGACTGGCTGTCATGTGGAATGTGTGGCATCAACCAAAGCAACAGCATCAGATTCTACTGATGGTCGCCCACTTGCAGTTTGCAGTCAAACTGATTTAAGTTCACGTTTAGGTAGCATCACTCTTGTACAATCTAAGCCTCCCATAGATTTGGGTTTGAGTCATTCTTATAAAACTGTGCTCAGTAAAGTAGATGTTGGCTTTGGTTGTCATGCACCAAAGGACAAGAACTGTTTCCAAACTGTCCAATCAGCTACTGGTACACAAAGCCATGCAAGCACTACAGGTAAGATGTATGTTGATCATGTAAACCATCAAAGCCTTTATTATTCAGTTGATGTTCTTGGATACCAACAGTGTTATGTGAAGACTAGTGTTTTTGCTAAATTTAAAGGAATAGTTCCCCCAAAAATGAAAATTCTTTCATAATTTACTTGCACTCATGCCATCCCAGATGTGTATGACTTCTGCAGAACACAAAGATTTTTAGAAGAATATCTCTGCTCTGAAGGTCCGTATAATGCAAGTGAATGTGAAACCAAAACTTTGAAGGTCCAAAAAGCACACAAAGGGTAGCATAAAAGTAATCCATAGATTCAAGTTGTTTAATCCATGTGTTTTGAAGCGATCCGATTGGTTTTGGATGAGAAAAGACCAAAATATAACTCTTCACTATAAATTCTGGCATCAGCAGTCTCCTTGGCAATCATGATTTCAAGCTCAATTACACTTACTAGTGCTATCTAGTGCTCTGCGCATGCTTGAAGCACTAGGAAGTGTAATCAAGCTTGTAATCATGTTTGTGCCTGAAACTGCAATGCCAAAATGTACAGTGAAAAAGGAGTTATATTTTTTTCTGTTCTCACCCAAAACGGTTTACATCGCTTCAGAAGACATGGATTAAACAACTTGACTCTATGGATTACTTTTATGCTGCCTTTATGTGCTTTGTGGAGCTTCAACGTTCAGGTCACCATTTACTTGCATAGTATGGGCCTAAAGAGTAGAGATACTCTTCTAAAAACCTTTGACTTCTGCAGAACACAAACTGTCATACACATCTGGGATGGCATAAATTCTGAAAATAATTGTAATTTTTTGGGTGAACTATTCCTTTAAGTATGTGTAAATGTGTGTAGTTTGATTTAACCACTGGTTACTGAAAAATGACTTGTTTGCATGTGAGTGCAGGGTCCGTTTCATCGTTTTCTTCAGCTATGCACAGTGTCCTCCCATGTGAAGGATCGAGTTCTGGTGGAGCTCTGTGCATGATGCCGCGTTTGTCCATCTGCCCCCCTGGACCAGGAACCTCCAATAATTTGGTTAGAAATTTCTGGAAAAGCTCTGTAATCAAGTCAAAATCTGTGTTTACCCCTTGATTATCATGCTTGGGGCTTCTCCGGTTCAGTTCAGAAAGATAGTATCTTGTAACTTATTTGCACAGACAATTAGAATAATCCGTATAGTTGGTGCTCATGTTTTTTTGATTTTATAGCCTCAGAGAGTTTCTGTGAAGAAGAGTCATCGTGGCATTGAGCGCAGCGCAGGTTAGTTAGTCTTTTTGATCATCTTTGAAGACCATTATCTTTTCTCACAGGTTGTTGTGGATGAGCTATGAGTGAGATCTTTGAGAAGTTGTGAATGGTATCTCTTCTCCTTTTCACTTTAAGACAATGCCGGGTCGTTTTCTCCTGTCCTATCGTCTCTAAAAAGTATTCTGCAGAACGAAGGAATTACAGTAGGAGATCATTTGGGTGCAACACCCCGAGTATCAACCTGTCCCACTGGTAGAGGAACCTCTATTTATTCTGTGAGTCCATTCCACTGAAATATCCATTCATTCTTCAAATATTTTAAATCTAAATTCTCTATTTAACAGACTTTGTTGTAAAATATGCTTTGTAAAATTTACACTGTCTCCCATAGGCTAAAAGAGTACCTGCCAAAAAGTCTAAAAAAATAGCTCCAGCAGAGACCACAAGCCCTACAAGTAGGTATCCAGTCAAATAAAGGAGTTATAGAATAAAGACTCCGTGGTATCACTTTACAAAGTGTTTTCTTTCTTTTGTGTCATATTTCCTATTGAAACTGGGGCCCATTTACAGTACACCTTGCATTAACATGCTTTTTTTGGTGATCTGATCGCTATCGGCTAGCACTTGACCACAGTAAATGACAGGTGTAAATGCACCTAAGAGACATTGTGATCAGATAACTGAAACCACATTCTGAGGTGTACAGGGACGGATTCTGACCACATTCAATGATGTCTCTCTCTCTCTCTCTCCCCCCTCAAATCCCCACTAGCTTGCATGTCTTTGCTGTTTTCTAATCATTAAGTGGCTCGTGTGACACTCGTATGAAACAAGGCTTTTATCAGGTTTCAGATGATAAGCATATTTAGCCCACAAAGCAGTGAATGAGAGATGAATACCATTAAATTTGCTTCTGCGACCCAAAATGTAGCTTTTGGTGGCTGCCAAAAAAATTTCAGTGAAGGTAAAACTCTAACTGTCAGAGTGGTGGAAAGCATTTGAATTATTAATAAATGTATTTAAAATCGGCTAAAAGATGGAGAACTTTCAGTTACCACAGCCTCTGATTTATTTTTAAGTAGTTTTCCATTTTGTGCAGGTAACTTTGATTTGATCTCTGTGTTGAATACAGTGGAGATGCTTGACTGCAAGGTATAAATGCAATCCAGTTTAAGAATAACCAGATACTATTCTGATATGAAACGCATGTTAATCCAAGGTGTAAAAAGGTACTGGGAGCTTGGGATGGAAAAATAAAAAAACTCACCCCAATTTATATAGATTTTATTATAGCAGTTGTAGGATGGTCAGAGACAAAGATGAGGTCAATGATGCACGAGAGCTTTGAGTTTTATGGAGATGCATACAGCACTGACGGGTCTATGCAGACAACTTGGTGGTTGCGAACACAGACTTTTATAGCCGTGAGGCACTGCACAAGTGAAGCAAATCGAAATATTCTAGAAACTAATACAGATAAGTGCAGAAGCATTTTACCTCAAAACAATATAGAGAACCACACAGACAAAAGAGGTAGCAGACGTAGCAGTTGCTTTGTACTTTATTAGAAACAGGCATAGGAAAAACATTATTCATTGAAGTACAACTCTGGGGCCACAATACGCAGGCTTCAATTCTGTCCTCCCTTGTGTCTGCCCAGGTACTTGCCCAAGTTGGAATGTGTGCAGAACACTGCTTGCTGTATAATGTCCCATAACAATAGCCAGTAACCTTTAGTTATGTCACAGCAATGTACTAAAATGGCATATAGATGCTTCAAACCTAATATACTGACTAAAAGCCACAAAATGTATTTATTTTGATATTTTTTTTATTTTAATATTTGATTACATATTGTATTCATAAATTTGTGCATCATTCATTTAATAAATATTTGTGCTTGCAGGGAGTACTTTGGACTTCTCTCCTGATCCATCAGCGCTCTGTGGTATTCTGCACAATAATGGAGCAACACCTAATGAACTAACCCGACCCTCAGGCAGAGGAACTTCTGTTTACTCTGTAAGCTCATTTGTATTTTACAATTGATTTTGATGGCGAGGAATGAAGTTGTTTTTAATTGTGTAACTTTTTATATATTTCAGGCCCAGAGAGTACCCGTGAAGAAGACAAAAACAGAAGCCACAGCAACTGTAGTGGCAGCATCTCATTGTGAGTTGTTTTTTTTGCATGTATTCCCCTTTGAAGCCTTGTTTTGATCCCTATTGCCTGTTTGTATAAACTCATTGTTTCTCTGCTATGGTGCAGGTCCAAATAAAACTCCAGTGATGAAATGGACGCCTCAACGGGTTCCAAACACCAAATCGCAATCAATGGTCAGTGTGCCTTTTTGGCTGTCTTTACGTTTTAAGCTACTGTTGTATACAATTTAACCTTTATAAAATCTTTGCAATAGTTAACACATTCATTTAAAGCCAGTAAATGTTGTGTTATATAGGTTATAGTGATAATAGCAACTGACAGTAGGTTTAAAGAAGGAATAACATTGGAATTCATTATGATACTCTTGAGGATGAACTTCCCCTCTACATCTCAGGCACTATCTTAGATCCCAGCAAGTAGACTTAAATAAATATGGCCTGATTCTTGTGACAAAATTTTGTTAAACAGGTCTGACATTCTAGTTTAGAACACCCACTACTCATGATGCAATCAATTACTGATGGATAAATTCCTCTTTTACATTTTTATTTTTGTTGAATATTTTGCTTAACTCCGAAATCTGTCACATTATGGAATTAAAATGGGATGTAAATCCTGTTTCATGTGTACCTACATTTTTATTACTTTTAATTTTAAGTTAATATATTAAAATTTGTGCATGTTCACAGAGGAAGCTCTATACCGGACAAAAGACACCCAGATTTAGGGACTCTCCAGGTGTGAGTGAACCCCAAGAAAACAGCACTGAACTTTTGACATTCCAGGAGGTAAACTTGCCCCAAGGCATAGAACCCTTGTAACTTTTTGCTTGATCTAAAGATGAAATCTAGAGTTAAAAACACTGATTTGTATTTTTGATTGTATAGCAGGGAGATGTTGTTCAAAGGTTATTTGAAGAGCCAGAGCAGATGGACAAAGATGATGATACTTCTCATAAACTACTGAACAGTCACCAAACTGTAAGATTTGATTTAAAAATCTGTGATTTTATTTTATGCTGTTTTATTCACTTGATGGCCTAAAATTAATCTTGCATGTTATGACATGGACATCTTTTCATGCAGATTGAACCTCAATCAACAACTAAAGGAAATTCTGATTTAAATCATAAGAAAATAGCCCAACCTTTCATCCAAGCTGCACACAGAGGGTCAGTCATTGTTTTCTCTTCAAGCCAAAGACTCTTCGGATCGGGCCAGCCTTGTGAGACCTCTGGGGCCCCTCTGCAGCTCAGTAGAGACAGTGATGTATCACATAGTACAC
This sequence comes from Moxostoma hubbsi, assembly GCA_032164185.1. NCBI lineage: Eukaryota > Metazoa > Chordata > Actinopteri > Cypriniformes > Catostomidae > Moxostoma > Moxostoma hubbsi. The sequence continues at coordinate 59,363,941 of JAVLUX010000001.1, forward strand.
TGCCACTGCAGTCGGACCAAAACAATAGTTCACAGATCACTCCCAGCTTAGATATCACTAAACAAATCATCACCTGTGCACAAGGCCAACCAAAAGGTAACCACTTTAAAGTGAGCTTTTCTGCTTTCTTTGTCATTATACACATTTCTACAGATATGTATTTTACAGATGCATTTATATGACCATATAAATATAAAATGGTCTATATAGTAAACCTTAGAGGTGACGTGTAATTTTTCCCATGTAAAACACTTTCTATAAGTAAGCCGTTGGTTGGTTGCTTTCCTGAAAAGTTTAAACACTTTGACTTTGAAGCCCTATGAAAACATTGCCCTGTTTGTTTGGGCTTCCTGACCAACACAACACTGCAATGTTGGCTCAGTGATGTGAGTTTGGGGTGGGGCTATCTGTATGCTGTGCAATGACAACTGGGTGGAATGTTCGGGAAACCTGTTTGAAACGTTCATTATTTTTGCGATTTCATTCTGTTTGGTGACAGAAATTGCACACTACTTAAGCAGTACTTTTAAACTTTCTGAAGAGTGTCTAGTTAAGACTTGTAGTATTTACGTAATGTTTTGAATGTTACACACAATGTGGTAATGTTTCCATTTCTGTCTGTAGTTCCTCCCCTTGTGTCTGCTCTTTGGCGACGTCATACTCCTCTTGAGGAGATGTTTCTGGATGACGAATGTGATACCTACACCTCTCGCCTGCTATCTTGCCAAGTGCAGCCCCGTTGTGGAAATCCTGTAGCCACCACACTTCTGTTTCAGGACTCCACTGTGAGTAATCCTGTTTCACTCTTATTTTTATTTTTTTATATTTAATAATTATAAGTTCATGTCTATGCATACTAAACTAGTTGCCAAGTTCAATAGACTTTGATATGTCTTCTCTCGACAGTGTTTTTTACCCATTGGCCTCCCATACTTCGGAGTCCAGTACCCTCTGGTTCCTCTATCAGGGCATGATGGCAATGTTCCTCAGAATATTGCACACTGAGTCAATCCATGCACGATTATTTCAGTGACTGTCTGCCTAAAACTAGATTACTAGTTGCACTTTTTTGGTCTTATGTTGTCTTATAGTAAGCAGCCAACCCTACAATTGGCTACTGGCTATTGACATGGATGCTTTTACAGTAGTCCACAAGCACTGCAATTTAATTAATATGATTTTCAATGTGATACACTGTTGAAAATTTTGACTCAATGCAAAACTCTCTCTTTGAATTGTCAAACTTCCATAAAATTTTAGTCTGAACTTGTCACTGACTGGAAACTGTGTTTTCAACTTGTATTTTGTGTAAAATAAATGTGTGTGCGTGTATATATAAGAGATCCGTATGCTGTGGTTTTTTATTTTTCTGATACAATAGTTGTCCATTTTGAAATATGTTGCTTTTCTCACAAAATAAGAATCCCAGGACAAAAACTAGCAACATTATTTTCAAGTTGTCATTGGCCTGCTTCATATGCAAATGTGTGCAGTAAAGTTCAGTGTGGGCAGAACATTAATAGGCATGTATGAATTGTGTGCTTCAAGTTCATGCCTTGTGTATATTGTATCATGGCCTGCTGAATCAGAAAGCATTAAAACGCCACTATTCAATTTTCCAGTTTAATCAGAAGCTATATTCTAATTTTATGATCTCATTATTGATGGTTTTAACTTCCAATCTGGTTATTATGACCAATAATAATCGAACATTATTATCACTTCATGAGTGGTCTACAGATTCTGAATGCATTATTACATCATTGGTAGCTACACTTTCAATTCTTATATCATTATGACTTTATCAGAGCTACACACATTCCTATGCCATTATGACTTCAAGATACACAAGCATGATCTAATCTTATAACCTCATACACTGTTATATCATTATGAATTAATTAGGTGACTTTACAATCCAATATCATTACCTTTTAGTACCTTTACACTGCAATATTATTAATATGCCGCTGGACACTTAACATTCCAAAATCATTATTCCATTATTATAGGCTATACATCCAGTATAATAATGGGACTGTTTTGAATGCTTCCTTATTTGTCAAACCCAGAAAAAAAGTGTAATTCAAGTTGATATTTATATTTGGTTGAGTCAGGTGTTATGTGAGACTCAGCGCAGTGTCTGTGTTTTAAGAAATGAATTTCAGGGGGTGGGTACAGAGAGCTGGAATACTGTCCTATTAAACCCTTCCCTCTGTAGCCCCTTACTTTGAGAGACAGGGAGGACAGAGTGCTAACCTTTCTTTCATTTCCCTGCTTTCCATTTCCCTGTGCCACCTTGTTCACTGGAATACCCGACCATGTCGAACATAAAAACAACAGGGATTGACCCAACCAAAATGGGGGTCGGAAGGGCCATTGCTGTACTGACTTCAGGTGGTGACGCCCAAGGTAAGCAGGAAGTAGGTGGTCTGCCTCTTACATTTTCTGCTGGTCTAGTGCAGGGTACCTTTAGTAGCCTTCTTACGCCCAAGTGTGTAGAGAATATAGATATTATGATGGACTCATAAATTGTGTCCAAAGAAAGCATTGAGGAGTGAACCTGAAACTAATGTTGGAGAGAGAACTTCCAGTGCCTGAATGAACAATTATACATCATGGTGTATATGTGGAGATGTATTTATTATGTTTGCAGTAAAACTCATAAACACTTTGTTTTTGTTTTTTTGCTTGGCGTCAGATTTGGTGAAATTATTCCGATATTCATAGGTCATATTTGAATAGAAAAAAGCCAGTTACCTCAGTCTCTATGAGAAAATTCTGCTCTAGCAAGAATGTCAGACAATCTCATGCAAACAGTATTGCATGTTTACCATCTGTTGATAACGACAACCTTCTTTTTGTAAGTTGCTTTGGATAGAAGCATCTGTTAAATGTAAATGAAAAACTTGCTATGAGCTGAAACGATCTGGTAATGGTAAATAGAACATTAATTACACTTTTTTTTTTTTTTTTTTTTTTTTAAATGAAAGGAGTCAAAATTATACAGATGGCAGAAAAAACAAGAATCTACTACTGTCCTCTGAACTTCTCAGCTTTGGTCCTCTATAGGGTCATTGCTCATGTAGCCTTTAGCATTAGCATGTACTTCTTGTCACCTACCTCCCTATTTTTATAATTTTGTGCTATATTTAGTGCCAGTGACCTTATTGAATGACTTGAGGTTATGTAGAGACTTTTCCACAGCTGCTAACTATTAAAACTAGAGACACTGATGCACTTTTGTAAACAACACAGTCTTAACACCTTCAGTTTTAGTAGAGATTACAGAATGCATAGGATAAGAAAAAAGTTACCCCAGACTCCAGAGCTGTTTCTGGTCAAGTACTGAGATGCAATGTCAGGTTAGTATTCTCCCATTGCAATACTTTCACAGTACATCTGTGGTAATTTGTACTTGCTACTATCTATCTATCTATCTATCTATATAAAAATAGTGAGAATTTCCACAATAAAAGAGGATGTACAGTTCCCAAGAAACATTCTTATGTCTGTCCAGATATAGCCTACTGTACCTCCATATGTTTCAGTTGTCCACTTGTCTGTTGTAGGAATGAATGCAGCTGTGAGAGCCACTGTCAGGGTAGGCTTGTACACTGGAGCTAAAGTTTTCTTTGTTCATGAGGTATAGTAAATAATAATAATATCAATAAATGAAAAATGTATCGATAAAAACAGTATATTCATATATGAATATCCAGTATAAATACACTGATCAGCCACAACATTAAAACACTGACAGGTGGTTACAATGGCACCTGTCAATGGGTGGGATATATTAGGCAGCAAGTGAACAGTCAGTTCTTGAATTTCATGTGTTGGATCCAGGAAAAAAGGGCAAGCGTGAGAATCTGAATTACTTTGACAAGTGCTAGACAACTGGGCCAGAGCATCTCCAAAACATCAGGTCTTGTAGGATGTTTCCGGTTGCAGTGGTTAGTACCTACCAAAAGTGGTCCAAGGAAGGACAACTGGTGAACTGGCAACAGGGTTATGGGCACCCAAGGCTCATTGATGCATGTGGGGAGCGAAGGCTAGCCCATCTGGTCCAATCCCACATAACAAAGAGTTAAAGGTGTTGACTTGTCCTACAAATTCCCCAGATCTCAATCTGATTGAGCATCTAGGGGATGTGCTGGACCAACAAGTCTGATCCATGTAGGCTCCACCTCACAATTTGCAGGACTTAAAGGATCTGCTGCTATCGTCTTGGTGCCAGATACCACAGGACACATTCAGAGGCCTTGACGGGTCAGAGCTGTTTTGGTGGCACGAGGGGGACCTACACGCTATTAGTCTGGTGGTTTTAATGTTGCGGCTAATCGTGTATACTGTATACAGTGTGTGTGTGTGTGTGTAAATATATATATATATATATATATATATATATATATATATACACACACACACACTGGCAGACAAAAGTTTGGAATATTGTACATATTTTGCTGTTTTGGAAGGAAATTGGTACTTTCACCAAAGTGGCATTCAACTGATCACAAAGTATAGTCAGGACATTACTGATGTAAAAAACAGCACCTTCACTATTTGAAAAAGTCATTTTTTATCAAATCTAGACAGGCCCCATTTCCATCACTCCAACTTATCCTTTTTTTTTTTTTCCTCCCCTTTTCTCCCCAATTTTTTGGAATGGCCAATTCCCACTACTTACTAGGTCCTTGTAGTGGCGCGGTTACTCACCTCAATCCAGGTGGCGGAGGACAAGTCTCAGTTGCCTCTACTTCTGAGACCATCAATCCGTGCATTTTATTATGCGGCTTGATGTGCATGACACCGCTGAGACTCACATCATGCTACTCTCCGCGATACATGCACAACCATGCACCCCATTGAGAGCGAGAACCAATTAATCGTGACCATAAGGAGGTTACCTCATGACTCTACCCTCCCTAGGGACCGGGCCATTTTGTTTGCTTAGGAGACCTGGCTGGAGTCACTCAGCACACCCTGGTTTTGAACTCCTGGTCTTGAGATTATTAGGTCAAAAATGGCAAAAAAGAAACCGCTTTCTCTAGAAATTCATCAGCCAATCATTGTTTTGAGGAATGAAGGCTATACAATACTTGAAATTGCCAAAAAACTGAAGATTTCATGCAAAGGTGTACACTACAGTCTTCAAAGACACAGGACTACTGGCTCTAACAAGAACAGAAAGAGACGTGGAAGGCCAGATGTACAAATAAACAAGAGGATAAGTACATCAGAGTCTCTAGTTTGAGAAATAGATACATCACATGTCCTCAGCTGACAGCTTCATTGAATTCTACCCGCTCAACACCGGTTTCATGTACAACAGTAAAGAGAAGACTCAGGGGTGCAGGCCTTATGGGAAGAATTGCAAAGAAAAAGACACTTTTGAAACCGAAAACAGAAACTGCACATGGAGGATTTTTTTGATGAGAACTCTTTGAAGTAGTCAAATTGCAATAGTAATGTTTCATGTTATTAATGTCCTGAATATACATTGTGATCAGTTGAATGCCACTTTGGTGAATAAAAGTACCGATTTCTTTCCATAAGAGCAAAATCTGTACATTATTCCAAACTATTGGCAGCCAGTGTGTGTGTGCATGTATGTATTTGTGTGTATATATATATATATATATATATATATATATATATATATATATATATACTGTGTCTATACTTACAGTATATACATATGTACTGTATATACATATTATGGGGGAAACAGGAAATAATTATATAAAATCTGAATATATAGTTTGAAGTCTGAATATAAAAATATGAATCTGAATATATACATAGAAGTCTGAATATATATTTATAAAATCACTTTGTGATCAAGCTTATTGAAAGACAAGTGCTAATTTTCCTTATGTGACTAAAACGGTTAACATACTTAATATAATTATTTGTTTTACACCATGATTGTCATAATAAGCCAGCTTTTATCAAGTGCTTTTTGTTTTTGTTTTTTCAATAAATGTTTAAGTTTTTTAATTATTTATTCTGCTTCATCAATTTAATTGCTGGCCATTGTGGCCAGGATTTGGAAGCCCAAGTGTTATTTCCTCACAGGCAGTTAAAAATGGCAGACATCTCTAATTATTTTATAGAATTACACAATTTAATTTATCGCTTTACATAAGGACCACTTACTCTGTTTAATTACGGTACGAATTTTATTCAAGAACAACTGTCTTTGATCATGCCTGCTCATCTAATTTATAACTATATATTCAGATTTTTGGGGAAACTCATATTTCCAACTATATGTACTGTATAATCAGAGTTATATTCATATATAACAATTTACAACCATATATTCAGGATTTACATATTCAAACTTGCGTATATATTCAAATTTATACATATGTTCTTGTAATTACAACTATATATTCAGGATTTATATTTATACTGTATATTTATATTTTCAGATTTTATAAAATTATTTCCTGATTGGCTCCCCATAATATATGTATAAAAGTGCGTGTGCATGTGCATGAATATATTAAAAGTAATAATACATTTGTGTCTATTGTTCATGCCAATCACGTGTGTCTTAAAAATTAGGACTGTTATGAAGAAACGTGTATATAAACATCTACACATTGGAAAGAAGCCTTGTGGCTCTGTTTTGTTAACAGTGTTGTTGGTTGTCATGTGCAGGGTTATCAGGGATTGGTTGACGGAGGGGATCATATCCGCCCCGCTACCTGGGAGAGTGTGTCCATGATGCTACAGCTGGTAAATCTGCACTAAAAAATGCTACAATTTATTAACTTCACCAGTCTCTCATAGCTCCTCCCTTACAGTGTTTATGTAAAACTCTAATAAGTACACCGAGCAATGGCAGAAGAAAAAGTTAACGAAACATACAAGTATCACAGACAGAGACAGTATTAGTATTTCCTCACGAGAAGAATGTATTTTATTTAGGGTCATTTCCTGACTGTCTATTTTCTTTTTCCTCTGTCTCTCTGAAGGGCGGTACAGTCATTGGCAGTGCCCGCTGTAAGGATTTCCAGACCAGGGAGGGGCGTCTGAAGGCTGCTAACAATCTCGTCAAGCTGGGCATCACCAACCTTTGTGTAATTGGTGGAGATGGCAGTTTGACTGGTGCCAACATATTTCGCACTGAGTGGAGTGACTTGCTGAAAGATCTAGTCAGTAAAGGTAAACGGCAAGGCTTTCCACACAATAAGACAAAAGACTGATCTGTAATAAATCTGTACTATTGAAACTTATTTAGTGTTAAATATAGTGTTGCACTGACTAATGGCATCCTGCTGTTATTTCTTTGTGTAATGATCGCTAAACTGTGTAATTAATTGTTGTCCCAAGTAATTGATTACCTAATACATATTACAGAAACTACTACAAACTCAAATCTGTACTTCATTCCAATTTAGATATTTGGTGTATATTTATTTACACTTCACACCAGGGTCCTGATCACTCTGTTGGGCTTAATTTTGCTCTTATGACCAGCCGAATTGTTGTTATGCTTTTTATACACACTACCCTAAGCAGTGACAGTCATGTTCTTCATTTGCTCAGGTCAGATCACCAAGGAGGAGGCCAAGGCTTCATCTCATCTGAATATCGTAGGCATGGTTGGCTCTATCGACAATGACTTCTGTGGAACGGACATGACCATTGGTACAGACTCAGCCTTGCATCGCATCATTGAGGTGGTGGACAGCATCACCACAACTGCACAGAGGTCATTAATATGCACTATTTATCAAAACCAGCAATGCATGATATTCAGTGTTCCCTGATTTCATTTTGTAGGCATTTGTCCCTAAATTCTGCTTTTGATGTCTTTGCTCTGACCCACAGCCACCAACGTGCTTTCATCCTGGAGGTCATGGGAAGACACTGTGGGTAAGAACGTGTGGGTATGTGAGTGTGCTTATACATGCATCAGGATCCACCAATGTGAACTTTTATACCTAGCAAAATTTGAGTCAGGACCCAGATCCAAAACCATATTAGATCCCCTAAGACCCAGACCATGATCATTACCAGACCCCCTAAGTAGCCATTCAGAGCAATGGTATTTTTGTAAAGTTCTGTATTGTGTGCCAACTAGTGGTTGGTTATTATCAGCTTTAGTACACTGGAAATTTAATGCAGTCTTGTATGAAAATATAAGCTTAGACCCAGTCCCAAACGAAGGCCAAGTGTGCTGAAAGTGGTCTTGAGAAGTTTAAAGACAGAGACCACAAAATCAAAACTCCAACGCCCAAATATTTCATGTAGAGCATGTGTGGTTTCAGAGAATCTCCCATTAAATTATTTGAAATAGAGTTTTGCATTTGTTGTGTTGTTCAGTATGTCTCTGTGTTTGTATTTTTCAGTTACCTAGCTCTCGTTACTGCTCTTTCATGTGGTGCTGACTGGGTGTTTATTCCCGAGATGCCCCCAGATGATGGTTGGGAGGAGCACTTGTGCAGAAGACTCACAGAGGTACATTAGGAGACAACACAAAATACGCTCAAAGGTTACACAGTTGTCGCCTTGGTTATCTCAGTTGTTTTCAACCAGTTCTTCTCTTTCTCAATACAATATCAGATTTCATTTTTCAAGTTTGCTTGAAGCATTTTCATGTATGTGCCCCCCATGTCTTTACTGATCTTTTTATTTGTATTAACAGTGCAGATTGGAAAAAGCACAATGCTTAGGAGGAATTTACCAATTCAACTGTTTTAGTGAACCATGTGTTTGGTTGATAAAGGGTTTACATATTTCTCACACAATTCTGCTTCCAACTATACAGTACGTGAGTTATTTCTGCCATGTCTTAACCATGGCAATCTTTGTTATGTTTTCTCCTAACAGACCAGAAACATGGGTTCTCGCCTAAATGTCATCATTGTGGCTGAGGGAGCAATCAATAAAAAGGGGGAACCAATCACTTGTGATCAGCTAAAAGATGTAATTTATCCCCTCTCACTGTATTAACCATTCTCTGACTTATAAAAGGTACCAGTTTAGCATCATAACAGGTACAATTTTGTTATATCTATCTATTCTGGCACAGCTGGTGACAAAGAGGCTGGGCTTTGATACTCGTGCCACCATCCTGGGTCATGTGCAGAGAGGTGGCACTCCCTCAGCCTTTGACAGAGTGCTGGTGAGTTTACCCTTGTTTTATATTTCTCATTCTTTATCTCTCTTTACCCTCCAATGTCTTTCACCCCTTTTTATGTCAATTCAGTATAAAGGGATAGTTGACCCAAAAATGAAAATTCTCTCATCATTTACTCACCTCATGCCATCCCAGATGTGTATGACTTTGATCCTTCTCCAAAACACAAACAAAGATTTTTAGAAGAATATCTTAGCTCTGTATGTCCACAAAATGCAAATGAATGGTGACCAGAACTTTGAAAGTCCAAAAAGGATATAAAGGCAGTATAAAAGTAATCCAAAAGACTCCAGTGGTTAAATCCATGTCTTCCGATCTGTTTCTCACCCACACCTATCATATCAGTTTAGAAGATATGGACTTAACCACTGGAGTCTTATGGATTACTTTTATGCTGCCTTTATGTCCTTTTTGGACCTTCTGAGTTCTGGTCACCATTCATTTCCACTATGAGGACAAATAGTGTTGAGATATTCTCCTAAAATCATAATTTGTGTTCTGAAGAAGAAAGAAAGTCATACACATCTGGGATGGCATGATATACGTCTTTGGGTGAGAGAAGTTTCATTTTTGGGTGAACTATCCCTTTAAATGTGTGTATTTGCTGTATATCAGGGTAGTAGGATGGGTGTGGAGGCTGTCATGGCTCTTCTGGAAGCCACTCCAGAAACTCCTGCCTGTGTGGTCAGTCTCACTGGGAATCAGGCTGTCAGACTCCCTCTCATGGAGTGTGTGCAAGTGGTGTGTATAAACACATCAAATTTTATATAGAGATCCACTTTTAAGGATTACTTTAAACTACAACAAATGATTTATTTCTGTCTCTCAGAAGTCTCATTTTCTTTATCCAAACTATAGACCAAGGATGTTACTGTTGCTATGAAAGAGAGTCGATTTGATGATGCAGTAAAACTCAGGGGAAAGTATGTTTAGAAATGTCTCCATTTCTTTCTATCTGATATGTGCTTTTAAAACAAGGAATTGCCTTGAATTAAAATTTTTAAAGCATCTAATAATGCAAGAATGTCTGTCTGTGTAGGAGTTTTGAGAATAACTGGAACACATATAAACTGTTGGCCCATGTGCGAGTTCCAGACACCAAGGTGAGTAAAAATATTGAGTAACTCTCTATCTTTCTTTCTTTCTTTCTTTCTTTCTTTCTTTCTGACAACATATTTAGTCTGTGCATCTACTTTTCAGTGTACAACTTTTTCTTCATCAGAGTAACATTAATGTGGCTATTATGAATGTGGGTGCTCCCTGTGCTGGAATGAATGCAGCTGTGCGTGCAGCTGTCAGGATCGGTATTATCCAGGGCCACAACATGCTGGCAATTCACGATGGCTTCGAAGGTTTGGCCCAGGAAAAGGTAAGTAGCCAGATTGCCTTGATTCAAGTAAAAAAAAATTGTGTCATCTTGGACTTGCAGTGACACATTGTGGGTTGGGTGCAGAATCATTCAATAACAATAATTTTCAGTTACAGATGCTATTCTAGAAATTTACTATTTACAGTCAGCCATGATTAATTTAATCCAAGAGTGAAAGTGTCCAATAACAAGATGGTTACTGAGATTAAGCGAGTAGTATTCAGCTGGGAAGAAATTACTGAGTGGACCTTTAAAGGCTTTTGCATATGATGCTAACAGTGCTTCACCCCTTATTGGAATCCAATGTAAAATCATGAGAAGCCAGTGAAGTGATGGATACACAAGTACTGTAAGGTTCATGTATTAATGGTGTTTTTTTTTCTTTTTTTTTATTATTTAAAAAAAATGTATTGACTCCATACAACAACTTAAATAAACATAACAGAAACTGTGTAACCAAATTATATTAAATTATAATCCTTCCCCCCCCAAAAATAAATATACCAATACAATGTTTAAATCTTTCTCCTATAATCTCTTGAGAAGTTTAAGCTCCGTCCCCCAGTCTCTGAATTAACAGGGAGTAATAAACTGATGCCTCATGACCTTTTCCATAAGCAGTGATCTCCACTCCTAGAGTATCTGCCGATTTAGAGGGGGTGTATGCTACTCCCAAAAATAGAACAGAGCAGATGGCACAGCTGTACATACCTAAAGAACTGACACCTGGGAATCCCAAAATGTTGAACCATATTTTCAAAGGATCCACACTCCACACTCTTATAGGTCACCGAGTGCATTAACCTCCCTCACAATCCACTCTGACCAGCAGAAAGGGGAATTATTAATACAAAATTTTGGGTTTAGCCATATGCTTGAGACTACATTTAAATAAATATCTGAATTAAACACTCTGGACACATTTGTCAATACCTAGTGCAAATGCGAGAGAATGGGGTGTAACTTAACTTCTCCGGTTAGTTTGATAGAAAGGCTTTGCAATGGTGAAATACGGGCAAAGACTTCCTGTTCAATACAAAACCAGGTAGGGGCTCTCTCAGGTGGAAGTGTCTAATGAGCTAAATGTCTGAGACTGAATGCATAATAATAAAACTAAATCTTGGGTAGGCCTAGCTCACCTTTGTCAATCAAACTATGTAATTTACTGAAATGTGGACTTCGCCATGCTAACAAATTGCTTGAAATCAGAGAGGGGGACATCTACAGAGATTGTAAGGGGGAGAGATTGTAGCAGGTAGTTGAATATTGGAATACAATTTATTTTAATAACATTAACCTTCCCAGTCATAGATAAATGTAATGAAGCCCACCTGCCCACATCGCTCGAAAAACTTTTTATTAAAGAATCAAAATTAACTCTAATCACACAAATTTGCTGGGAATAAAATACCCAAATACTTAATGCCCTGTTTGGGCTTCTGGAAGGCGCATGGCTGAAAAGCTGTTACTCAGCGGTACGTTGTCGGAGCCAAAGCTTCGGATTTAGATCAATTCACTCTGTATCATGAGAATTTAGAAAAGGAATTAATAATTCTATGGAGGCAAGGCATACTGTAGATCTAGTAGGGTTGGAGACAAATAATCAAATATCATCTGCATAAAGCAAAAGCTTATGTGCCACACCTTCTGCCACCACCCCTGGAAATCATCTTTGCTGCTAATGGTTAAGAATAAATAAATAAATGTATAGATACTACTTTGAAGATGCTAAAATATAACATCGTTTTGATTTATTTCAGATTTTGCTATGTGAAATCCAGGGCCGATTTCTCTTCCCAGTCCAACCCTGCACATAATAACTTACTCATTCCAATGACTTTATGAAGGACAATGCTTGTTGTGGGCATGTAAATGTTTTGCAACCATCCTTAGTATCTATTCTCAATTTGACCAGGAACATCAGTGCAAAAGCGACCTTCTGTTGATGTAAAAGTTTCTTGCATTCCTTGAATCGATCACACTTCTCTCTTGTCGAATTCGCAAAGTCTGGGAACAAGATAATGCAGTGGTTTTTCCAAGAAAGCCTTCCTTTACTCCTCGCCTCGCGTAACACATGTTTTTTATCGGATAATCTCAGAAATTCGAGGCCTGCCTCCCTCCAAAACTCGCTGAGAAGGAACCCTGTGAGCTCACTCGATTTCCAGCTTATGGCCTGTTATATCAAGCAGATTTGGAAGGAGCCCATCCAGGAATTTCACCATATTCTGACCCTCCTCGGGCCTCAATTCGGACATTATTCCGCCAGCTACGGTTCTCCATGTCATCCAACTTCTCCCAGACATGATCCAAATCGACCTTTGTCGCTAGCGGATTAGTATATAATTCCCTCTCCGATGACTCCAGAAAATCGATACGTTACTCGACATCCCCCCACTGCACCCTGTCAGCATTGCCGATATGTTCAACATCTCTTGCCATATTTCCCGCATCTCTCCGACTAAATTGACTCCCAGGCTCGAGGCCTGCTCGGGGGTGTCAAATTGAGTCTTTTAATATCTCCAGAGCTCGAGGATTTTGAATTCTTTGACATATTGTCCTCCTCCTAGGACAGTTATGGAACAGTGTATCGAATCTCACCAGTTTCTGTCATTAAAACTAACAATGTGCGCAGAGCTCACCGTTCACACGTCCGATCCTTGCATGGTGTCATATGACTCTATTAATGGTGTTTTAATGTTCCTAGATTGAGCCTATTACTTGGAACAATGTTGGAGATTGGACAGGAAAAGGCGGCTCGGTATTGGGTACCAAAAGGTACTGTTCACGCCTTTAGAATTTCATACTTTCTGACTTCTTTATCATCCTTTGTAATATCTTTTCTTACTCTTCTGTTTATTCAGAGTATTACCTGGAAAGTACATGGAGGAGATCAGCTTAAATATTGCAAAGTACAATATTCATGCTCTGGTCATCATTGGGGGTTTTGAGGCAAGTGAACGACTTATTGTTCTTAACTGTGTCCTAACACGATGTAAAATGAATACATATTCTGTCGAAATGACTGACCAAGACCATTTTCATATTTTTCTTATCAGGCATTTACAGGAAGCTTGGAGATGGTCCAAGGCAGAGAGAAGTTTGAAGAGTTGTGTATTCCCATGGTGGTCATTCCTGCTACTGTTTCTAACAATGTGCCAGGCTCAGACTTCAGCATTGGAGCTGACACTGCCCTTAACACCATCACTACGGTTAGAAATAACACACTCGCATGCTCTAATATACAGTATATGTAGATCGTTATACTCAGCTGGTCATGTCCTCACATAATTCCTCATCCTGCTGTAGACCTGTGACAGGATTAAGCAGTCTGCAGCGGGCACTAAGCGCCGTGTTTTCATCATTGAGACTATGGGAGGATACTGCGGCTACCTAGCAACAATGTCTGGCCTTGCCGCAGGAGCTGATGCTGCTTATATATATGAAGAGAAATTTGGGATTCGTGACTTGGAGGTAAACTTGTAAAGCACTTTTAACAAACATGGTCTCCAAGAGTAAATGGATACCAGTCATGTTCTTTCATAGAAGAACAAATTGTGCCGCTCTATTTGAATTTCTCCAAATAATTTTTGTGTACAGGGCAATGTGGAGCATCTTGTTGAGAAGATGAAGACTACTGTTAAGAGAGGCCTAATTCTCAGGTTTGTGTCTTTCAGTGTCACCTTTAGGTTGACTTCTTTAATTAAAGGGATAGTTCATCCAAAAATGAAAAGTCTCTCATCATTTACTTACACTCATGCCATCCCAGATGTGTATGACAAAGATTTTTAGAAGAATATCTCAGCTCCGTACATCCATACAATGCAAGTGATTGGTGATCAAAATTTGATGCTCCACAAAGCAGCATCAACATAATCCATAAGACTCCAGTGGTTTAATCCATGTTTTCAGACATGGTATGATTGGTGTAGTTTAGAAACAGATCAATATTGTTGTGTTTTCCCGTGTTAGTTTCTCTGTGTCCATGGAGGCGTGAAGAGAAGCACACAACAAAGAGAATCTGTTCAGGAACTTCACTTTACTGATTCAGACATAGCATACTGTACATAACGGGGTTTTATGCTCTTGCCCAGCTCCGATGGGTTTATGTACAACCATCCACACCGGAGCCTGCGAGCATACTGACGCTAAATGTAAACAGAGGAAATAATCCCTACGTAATGACGTAGCCACATCTGATTGACTAATAAGAGCACATGATGTATACATGAAATAACTGTAACAACAATGTATACTGAACTAACACTATAACAATATTTAAGTCCCTTTTTGCTATAAATCCCCACCTTTGACCAGCCCCGACCAGTAGGTGGCGATGTTCATGAAGAATGCCAATTGCCAAAAAACAAAAGAAGAAGAATTTAGAAGTAGAACTGAAAGTATAAATATTGATCTGTTTTTCACCCACACCTATTAAATCACTTCTGAAGAAATTGATTAAACCACTGGAGACTTTTATGCTGCCTTTATGTGCTTTTTGGATCTTCTGGACACTATTCACTTGCACGCAATGGACCAACAGAATATTCTTTATTTGTGCAGGAGAGAAAACAAGTCACACACATCTAGTATACAGAGAATTTTGGATGAATTATCCCTTTAATAATCAGGTTTAAATAAAAAAATGTACCTCCACCAATAGCATCCATTGCATAAGGTGTCACTTACCACAGAAAATAATAGTAGTGGTCTCACTTCAAAAAGAAAATTTTGATAACTTTACAGCTTAAATATCAGAAGACGAATTATGAAAAAAGAGAATGCTTTAACAAATAAGCTTCACACTTGTCCCATTAGAGTACATTATTGGGGGCCTGGGTAGCTCAGCAAGTAAAGACGCTGACTACCACAACTGGAGTTGCAAGTTCGAATCCAGGGCGTGCTGAGTGACTCCAGTCAGGCTTCCTATACAACCAATTGACCAGGTTGCTAGGGTGGGTAGTGTCACGTTGGGTTCTACAAGTCAAGTGATAAAATACGCGGATTGACTGTCTCAGACTCTGAGGCAACTGAGATTCGTCCTCCACCACCCAGATTGAAGCGAGTCACTACGGCACCTCGAGGACTTGGAGTGCATTGGGAATTGGGTATTCCAAATTGGGGAGAAAAGGAGGGAGAAAAAAAAGAAAATAAATTACATTATTTTTGTTTTTACTAAATGGGTGACAATTTGAATGCCATAGATGCTGTCCATAAAGCCTTTATTTAACCCTGTTCAATTTAACCTTGGATATTTTTTTAACTGGAAGAAACCAACACCTCTTAACCAACATGTCTTCTAGAAATGAGAACAGCAATGCCAACTACACCACTGATTTCATCTTTAACCTGTACTCAGAGGAGGGAAAAGGCGTCTTTGACTGCCGCAAGAATGTCCTCGGCCATATGCAGCAAGTAAGAGGCTTGACAAAAGCCTGCGAATTTCAGTAAAACTGCAGCATGTACATTTATTAGATGTTTAAAGGTGCAGCGTAACATTTCTGCACCACTAGCAACACCAAACAGATTTCCTAAAATAATAAGTGTTTCCATACACTCCCTCCATCTGCCATTATTCTGACAAAAAATTGGTTGAGTACATATTGCCATGTCAGGCTGCTGAAACAAATAGATTGCAATTTCATTTGGCACTGCTTGTGGCACAGCAATTACACGCTGCACCTTTAAGTTTCTCACAAACTTTTTGTTTATAGGGTGGCACCCCAACTCCTTTTGACAGAAACTTTGCTACCAAGATGGGCGCCAAGTCCGTTCTCTGGCTGACAGAGAAACTGAAGGAATGTTATAGACATGGTGAGAAAGACTTCAAACAAATGAATATTTCAGATCTAAATGCTTATTTAATTATAAATAAAAAGTTTGTATTTTAGATTTCGCTAAGACATTTTTGACTGTCTGTAGGCCGAATCTTTGCCAACACTCCAGACTCTGTGTGTGTGTTGGGCATGAGGAAGAGAGGACTTGTGTTCCAGCCACTGGGTGAACTGAAAGAGCAGACAGATTTTGAGTAAGAATCCTCCATTTTCCATTATATTCTGTAGATCCATATAATCCAGATTTAGGCTGAAACAGAAGTTTGCTGTAACTAACACATCCCTCATTTCACTATCCTCCTCAGAAGTCACAATGCTTTTCTCTTTGCCCTAGACACCGTATTCCAAAGAGCCAGTGGTGGTTGAAGCTGAGGCCTATAATGAAGATCTTGGCCAAGTACAAGATTAATCTGGACACCTCCGAGCATGCTCTTATGGAGCATGTTATTAGCAAGAATGCTCCAGTAAACATGTCTCTTTCAAAGTAGTCACGAGCATGAATGAGCATCTCACTTATGGAACAACTGGTGATCTTAAATGTATTATATCTCAGTTGTCTTATCATCCACCGTACTTATAATTATTTGTTTGCCTACATGTCTCTTATTATTTTGTTTGTATAAATGATATCTATGGTAAACAGTATCACAATATGTGAATAAAAATAGTATCATTGCCCTCGTCTTTTTATTTAAAAATGTCAGCTATTTTATTGGAAAGGAGGGAATCCTCTTTGTAGTTTATAGACAGTCTTCAGGAACAACGTGTTACTACTTAAATCTTCGAGAAGGACCCAAGGACATACTGTACATGCTATCAAGATCAGCTAGGATGTGCTTGACTGAGCCTAAATGTTGCTGCATATACAGCTAAACTTACCAAGGACAGATAATATTAACCTCATCATCCGTGTTAAAGTGATATCTGAAGCAGAAGGCAACACTTTGTTAAAGGTCAAACCTATATGAATAGTTAGTGTGAACATTCAAAGGTCAAATGCTAGCACTGACTCCGGAGTAAACATATGGCCGATTACCATGAATTCTAATATGATGTATTCTCTACATTTTATAATTGAACCATGCTGCACAAATAAATTAGTCATTTTCTATTAACTACTTTGTCTAGCATGCCTAATTAAAGACAATGTTGACACCGTAGATAAAATAGTATAATGTATACACAACTAATATATAGAGACTAAAAAGTTTGAAAAATTATGTGATAAAAATAAATAATACTTAATAAAAATATTTACATTAAATTACATTGGAGTGCAAAATGCTTAGCATTCCCCCGCTGCTCACACATTTCACGGTCTCATAGTCTGAATAATTACTCATTGAATACCCTATTTATTACTATTAGTGTGTAATAATTGTATGTATTATACTGTATTTTATGTTGTGTTATTTACAAGATATAAAGGTATGAACAACTGAATGCATACTCATATACAATTTTCTCTGATGCAAAAGTTGACTGAAAGCACTGCACGGTGATACATCAGGCAAGTAATAATCACAAACATCCCGATGATTCTTCATTAAACAAGCTATTTTCACCACCAGATGTAAGTCATGAATGGATCCTCCTCAACTATTACTATAATAAATCAATCTGTTTTTTCTTTGTAGTCCATAACAACAACCACCAGACCTTGTCTGGGAGTGAATGGCTGAGATGCTCTTCTAAGCACTTACAGGTGCATATAGTATTTTTTCCTTATTTATCAAGATTACCTTCTAAAGAAATTAATTTTAAAAAATATGTGTAAAATCATGAACACTGACTTTATAAAAGCTGATTTGTTCTACATAGAGACGGTCTACTCACGGGGCTGCCACGTTAGGATCACATGACCATCCAAATCTCCGTAACCGCCTTGTTGTTGGGAGGGTTACTTTTGAAATGTATTCCACTACAGATTACAGAATACATGCTGTAAAATGTCATTTGTAGTGTATTCCGTTAGATTACTCAAGGTCAGTAACATATTCTAAATACTTTGGATTACTTCTTCAGCACTGCTAGATTTTTTCACTTGTTTTGACTATAAAAACTCTGCCAGTACAGTGAGACAATATACACATGTTAAAAATACATTCTCTGAAAAACAGAAATATCTGTGTTGTTCTAAAACAAGATAAATCAAATCGATCTTGTTTTAAGGATCTTTAGATATTTTTACAGGAAAACAATACAAAAATGATCAAGAATGCAATTTTTGCCCTAATATATAAGGTCTTACTAGAAGAAAAGAAAAACTTATGATCATGCCTGCTAACCTCTGCATGTAAAATGACTAGAAATAGCATTTTAGCCAACCATAAAGCTGACAGTTACACAAGGTTTATTTCTATTTCTTCTGCTCCAAACTTACTTCTCTGTCTGCTCATATGAGTGTAAAACATCATAAGAAAGGGTTTCACCGCTGTTCAAATGCACTTGTGCGTTTGGATGACATTATTTATAAACTCAGAAAAAAAAAAAGAAACGTCCTCTCACTTTCAACTGCTTTTATTTTCAGCAAATTTAACATGTGTAAATATTTGTATGAACATAAAGATTCAACAACAAAGACATAAACTGAACATGTTTCACAGACATGTGACTAACAGAAGTGTAACGTGTCCCTGAACAAAGGGAGGAGGGGGTCGAAAGTAAAAATCATTATCTGGTGTGGCCACCAGATGCAGCTGGTGCATCAAGTACTGCAGTGCATCTCCTCCTCGTGGACTGCACCAGATTTGCCAGTTCTTTCTATGAGATGTTCCCAGACATTTCTGGGGGAATGGCACTAGCCCTCACCCTCCAATCCAACAGGTCCCAGACGTGCTCAATGGGACTGAGATCTGGGCTCTTCGCTTGCGATGGCAGAACACTGACATTCCTGTGTTGCAGGAAATCATGCACAGAACGAGCAGTATGGCTGGTGGCATTGTTATGCTGGAGGGTCATGTCAGGATGAGCCTGCAGGAAGGGTACCACATGAGGAAGATGTCTTCCCTGTAATGCACAGCATTGACATTGCCTGTAATGACAACAAGTTCAGTCCGATGATAAGGTGACACACTGCCTCAGACCATGACGGACCCTCCACCTCCTAATCGATCCCGCTCCAGAGTACAGGCCTTGGTGTAATGCTTATTCCTTCGACAATAAACGAGAGTCCGACCATCACCCCTGGTGAAACAAAACTGTGACTCATCAGTCAAGAGCACTTTTTGCCAGTCCTGTCTGTTCCAGCGAAGGTGGGTTTGTGACCATAGGCGACATCGTTGCCGGTGATGTCTGGTAAGGACCTGCATTATAAAAGGCCTACAATCCCTCAGTCCAGCCTCTCTCAGCCTATAGCGGACAGTCTGAGCACTGATGGAGGGATTGTGCATTCCTGGTGTAACTCGGGCAGTTGCCATCCTGTACCTGTCCCGCAGGTATGCTATTTGGATGAACCAACCCTTTGCAGGTGTTGTTACATGTAGTCTGCCACTGCGAGGACGATCAGCTGTCCTTCCTGTCTTAGGCATCTCACGGTATGGACATTACAATTTATTGCCCTGGCCACATCTGCAGTCCTCATGCCTCCATGCAGCATGCCTATGGCACATTTAACTATTAAAATAACTTTAAAATACAGTGTCCTGAAAAGGGGACATTTCTTTTTTTGCTGAGTTTATGTAGAAATGTTTTCCATCTGAAAGGACTAA
This sequence comes from Moxostoma hubbsi, assembly GCA_032164185.1. Lineage (NCBI taxonomy): Eukaryota > Metazoa > Chordata > Actinopteri > Cypriniformes > Catostomidae > Moxostoma > Moxostoma hubbsi. The sequence continues at coordinate 59,384,014 of JAVLUX010000001.1, forward strand.
ATATTAAATTAAACAAATGACAATAAAATACAAAGTAATCTCATCAGTAATCATAAAGTGAATGTAACTGTATTCTAAATACCAATTATTTAATTGTAACGGAAGTGGAATAGTTACTTATATTTTGTATTTTAAATACACAATCCCATTGCATATATTCCGTTACTCCCCAACCCTGTGCATAAATCATTTCTAATTAAAATGATGGTAAACAAATAACACATTGCACACAGTTGAACAGCAGGAAGACTGTTAAGAATGAATCAAAAACAAACATACAAGAAGAAAACAAGAAAACTCTGGTATGTTTCCGTTTGAGTGTGTCGTGAAATGAGACTTTTATTTGGTGAACATGCTTGTATTTTGGCAGGAAACCTCCTGTCTGCCGTTGCACTAACAGGAAGTTGAGCAGATCAACTTCAGAGGGTATCAAGAGGTCGCCGAGGAGTGTGGGACTGTGGCGGACTATATTAATGTCTGCCTACTCATCGGTAAGGTGCGTGTCCCCTGTGTCCGCTTCAGCCGCCCGTTTAGAAATGCGCCCCATGGCATTGTCGCATGTGTAAATCGCGAGAAAGGCACGTTAGCAACGAAAACGCTATTTTCCGGGCTCGTGCTGTCATTTAAATCCGTCGGTTCACCAACGTCGGAGCTTGTGCCGTAATTGTCGATGCACAGATAGATAGTCAGCTAGAGGAATAGCCCATTCAGTGGCTCAAACACTGAGCTTTCATTACAGGACACTCAATAAGTTCAGGTTCTCCAACCGGACCCTTTGGACACTTAAGGCTACCGTTCATATTCTGGTGTATTAGCGAACTACTCGATCAGCAAAAAGGGTGACTCGTGGGGGGCAGGGAGAGAACGACGGAGGCGCAGCGAGCCAGGAGTGGCCGATGAGTTCAGACCAGGGCGGAGAGCCGCAGCTGCAGGAGGAGGCTGAACCGGGACCCAAAACCCGTGGGGAAGACTTGATCACACCCGGGACCGGGGGAGACTCAGGCGTCATGGTAAGTCGGGGCCTCTCGGTTTGCTCGTGTTAACCCCCTAATGTACCCCTCCCAACAGGACGATCGGTCTCTGGACGTTGCCCTTCTTAAAAATAGGGTCATAGGAAGTGATCGCTCGCTATATAAGGCCATCGGTCGGTTCACACAGCAGAGCTGCAAGCTGGCAAGCGTTGACATCACCTGAATTACATGTTGGCCATGTCGTTGAGGACCCTTCTTGTTAGCAACTGACAGGATGATTCATTAATCTCTTAGCTGGCTCGCTTGCAAAAGCAATCTCTCATCTGCGACTGAACTTTGTAAAGGCATCGTGTTTGTGGTTTTAACATGACAACTTTCTTCCATATTCTCTCTCTGTCATGCACACACACCGTTTGTTGATTAAAGGCTGTTGGGGATGACAGGAGTTTAGCCGGCTAAGCCGTTAGCCAATATGCTATCAAACGAGACTGATGCGGCAGTTTGTTTGTTCGTTTTAGATTAGACTTTGGATTAAGGTTACTCCACTCATTTGCAAACACCACTATAATTCATCGGTATTTCACACAGATCCATTCAGCGGCCACCTTTCCTAAGTTTATTCACGTAGTCATATGACGCATATGTGCTCTCCTATCGCCGAGTTCAAAGCAACAAGAGCCGACGACCTCTCCAAACATTACTCGGTTTAACATTGCATTTGAAAGTCTGATCTTGATTGCTGAGTAATAATAAGAGCAAACATTTGTTCGAAATGACAAATGAAAGTCGACGTTCTTTTGAATGTATGAAACATTTGCTGCTTGGGAGGACCCGTAGCAAGAATAACAATATGTCGGCATAAATTATCTCCCTGTCTCTCTCTGTAAACAGAAATAGCTGATACTTGTGCGAGTAACGTAAAGGGGCTTTTATTATCGGTTGTGTTATAGGCGCACAAAGATTAACAGCTGTTTTTGAACAAGTTTATTGGGATGAGGATTTTGTAGCAGGTGGTTGCTGCCAATGGCGTTCCCGTGGGCAAGTGAAATTAACTGCTATTATTTGGTGTAGCTGCACAATTTGTAGCCACATTTTTAAACATATCGTGTGAACCTACAACGAGCTGAAACCACTGTTCATGCTATTGTGTTAAAGGCACTTTCCTGGTTCAATACAAGTTAAGCTCAAATGATGGCAATTGTGGCATGCTATTGATTACCACAATAAACAATTTTGACTTGTCCCTCCTTTTCTTTAAAAAAAGAAGCAAACATCGAGGTTACAGTGAGGCACTTCCAATGGAAGTGAATGGGGCCTAGCTTTGAAGGGTTTTGAGGCAGAAATTTGAAGCTTGTTATATGAAAGCACTTTTATTAAAAGAATAGTTCACAAAAATGAAAATGCTCATCATTTACTCACCCCCATGCCATCCCAGATATGTAAGACTTAACTCCATCTGCACACAGATTAAAAAAGTAAAATAATAATGAATCAGTGCATGTGAATGGTGACCAATTACTTTGAAGCTCCAAAAAGCACCTAAAGGAAGCATAAAAGTAATCCATTAGTCTCCAGTGGTTAAATTCATATCTTCTAGAGCGATATGATAGCTGTGGATGAGAAATAGATCAATGTTTATGTCTTTTTACTATAAATTGTCCTCCCTGCCCAGTAGGTGGTGATATGCACGAAGAATACAAATTGCCAAAAACAAAAGAAAAATAAAGTGAACTTGTACATTTTAAAGTAAAAGAGGACTTAAATATTGATCTTTTTCTCACCCACTTCTATCAAATCGCTTCTGAAGAAATTGATTTAACCATTGATTACTTTTTTGCTGCCTTTATTTGCTTTTTTGAGCTCCAAAGTTCTGGTCCCCATTCGCTTGCATTGTATGGACCTAGAGAGCTGAGGTATTCCTATAAAAATCTTTTGTGTTCTGCTGAAGAAAAAGTCATAAACATCTGGGATGGCATGAGGGTGAATAAGTAATGAATTTTAATTTTTGGGTGAACTATCCCTATATTACTATTATTCTGTTAATTGTTGGCAATGAAGTTATAAAATTTGAAATAACTTTACACAGAAAAGATTAGTAAGCAATTTTATCACACTAAAATCCTTTTAATGCACGTATAATGTTTACGTCTTTACGTTTGAAACTGTGTATTTTTTTAAATTTTTTTAATCCCCTTTTCTCCCAATTTTGAATGCCCAATTCCCACTAATTAGTATGTCCTCATGGTGGCACAGTTATTCACATCAATCAGGTGGTGGAGGACAGGTCTCAGTTGCCTCCACTTCTGAGACAGTCAATCCGCACCTCTAATCACATGGCTCATTGTGCATGACACCGTGGAGGAGACTCCCAGCATTTGGAGACTCCTGCTACTCTCTGCATTCCACCCACAATTTGCCACACGCCCCATTGAGAGCGAGAACCACTAATCTCAACCACAAGGAGGTTATCCCATTTGACTCTACCCTCCCTAGCAACCAGACCAATTTGGTTGCTTAAGAGACCTGTCTGGAAAAACTCAGCACACCCTGGATTCGAAATCGTGACTCTGGGGGTGGTAGTGAAACTGTATTTCAGTTGTTTTTTGGATTGACCACATTCACATTAAGTGCCTCACTTTGACACAAGTCTATTTTTTAAAAGAAAAGGAGGGACAAATCAACATAAATTTAAGTAGTCAACATTATGCCAAAAATGAGTTTAGTAAGTGACTTATTGTAAAAGCAAATTTTTATAAGAGTATCTATTTACGCCCAAGTACAAAAATATATCAATGCCTTTAAAGAGTGTTTTCTGTAGTAACATTTTTAAAGTAAAGGCTTTTTAAAATGTTATCATCAGCCTAGAAGTTTTTATCTAAATTTATCTCGTTTAAGAAAATACACTATTTACAGCAACGGTGTTTCGTTCGCACCTAAATGGTGTGTGGGAAACGGAGGATTAAAAGCTGCCTGTTATTACGAGGAACTGTTGTTTTGTGCCAGCTTTTAACCGAAATTGCGTCATTCTTTGCTAATGAACCCTGCTGCCAGCCAGGGAAAGATTGAACCTCTACCGCAGAAGCGATGAGATCTTGACTGACAGTCCTCGCGAGTCGCGACCAACTGTGATGTAAAACATCGCTTTGGCGGTTAATTTGCGGAAGACACGCGCACATGTGCTTCTTGGTCGCTGCGCGCGCGCGCGCGTGTGTGTGTGTGTACGCGCGTGTGTGTGAATATTGACTGAAGGGGCTAGAGTGGTCAAGAGAGTGGCCGGTGGTTGCCGGTTGCCACACGCGGGAGTGTTCCAAATCTGATTCGGTCCATTCGAGTTTGGAGCAGCGTTAAAGAGACACATAGACCAACCGCTTTAACGACTTTGCCTTTATTTTACATCGACGTTTAAATAGACTGACAGGAAAATGCTTTTATTTCTCGAGGTGAGTTTGGGTGACTAGCTTCCCGTGCTTGTTTTTGGAGGCAGATCAGACAGAAGTGTTATCTGACCTAATTAAACGTGTTGGTACTCTTAATGTATTGTAAAGCAAAATATTCAAACCGAGTGGATTTCTATCAGCTGTGTTATGGTGTGTTAACGTATTCAAAATATTATCATTAACTTAAGTACCATCTTTTATGTCTGGTGAAACACTTGGCCTCCTCACTGAGTAATAACTGATGTTGTATGTTACTTTTTGAGGGGAAGTGGTATCAGTGAAACGCAGGTTAAGTGGTCTAGTCTTGCCTCAGTGTCTATAGAAAGGAACTGATCAGTTTTAGCTTATACCTAAGATGCTAAGTCATTGGGGTAAAAATGTTGGCCTTGAATAAGGAATATCTAGAGCTCTGTTGTGTGCATTAAATATTTAAACAGTCAGGGTCAGAAATTAAAAAAAGACTGGGGCAAAAATGCCACTGAATTACCCACATATTTAAAATGCAGACAAAAATGCCCTGCAGTGAATTCCTCTATATTTTATGTATCATTTGACAAATTTCTTAATATTTTTTTTCTAGGCATCTCTTGTTATGGGTTTGTGATGCTTTAGACACTTTAGTGACCTGTTGCTGTCAGATGTCTGTATTCGCTGACTCTTCAGGAGTGTTGTTTAATCTGAAGCTACTGTGATGTGGTTTTTGATGAAAAATAAAAAACTGAAATTAGGTCTAAAATCACTGGTTGTAAAGAAAGTACTCACTACAACTCCAGATCCAAAACTGTGATTACATCTGTGGAAATCTGTGATGTAGACTGTACAAAGTACAAAGCTGGATAATCATAAAGGGACCCTTTTCACAGACTGTAATGGCACGTTTCCCTGTTATTTAGCAGCATAAATCTAGCAAACGTTTTATTTTTGCCATTTTTTTAAATTATTTATTGTAATATGTAGTGTATGATAACCCTGGAATTGGTTTTAAAAAAAAAAACGAGTTGCCACAGCTGCAATGAGGTTTCTAATAGAGCTACTGAGAAAGTGACAGTAAATTTGCCATCTTATCTGTTCTGACTGTCGTAATCCTTCGCTCTCCGTTTTGTTCTTCTTTTGGAAAGTTAGAAACATAAGTGGTGTTTCAAATGGTTAAGAAAAATTATATTTGCCGCGGTCTCCAATTCACTCCCATTCACTGCTATCGAAGTTTACCCCGCAATCGTTTACTAGCACATTCCGAAAGCGTGAAAAGGGTCCGTTATTGAAATTGTCATTATTGCAGAGTGTTTGTTGTTATACTGTGTGCATTATTTACAGCTGCGTTTGTTTTTGATGTTTATTATAATTAAGAAGCATAATTGCTCAAATAAATATATGTACATCATGGTTTATATGGTTAAAAAAAAATTGCCAGCAGACTTGCTTTGTAAAATGTTTTCTTTATATTTTGAAGCAAACCCATATTGAATCGAACATATTGCGCACTAAATAAATTCACTTTTTCCAGGTCACCGCTAAAGGAGCTGGTCTGAACCCAAATGCCAAGGTGTGGCAGGAGATTCCTGTGACACAAAATGAGGCTCCTGTGGATGGCACTGAGGCCTCCCCCTGGTCCCAGAACAATATGGCTGAAGGTAGGGGAAATCTCCATACATTTTCAGTGAGCATCAGAGAAGTATGACATGGAGGAACAATATTCATTATTTATTTATGCCTCTTTCATTGTTTCTATAATTAATTAGATGCATCTTTTGGTAAACAATACGCACCAGGCTTCCCCACTCTCGAAGACAACAGCACCTCTTCTGCTGTAGAGAGTTTGGTGAACGGGATGGATTCCCTTGACGAAAGCCTTCCTGTTTGCGAGAACACTACTGCAAGTAATGGTATAATAGAAATATTTGATGCACACATATTTAAGAAACATGCTACAGTTCACATTCACATACTACATATAAATAACCTAAATGTGCCATGCATGTGTTATGCACTTATCCAGTCATGTTTATGGACATTATTTGCACACAGTGGAGTCCAAGCTCCCGGAGGAACAGCCCGTTTCTGAAGAGATTTTGCGTGAATCCCTTAAAAAAGAATTGGAGTTCTGTTTCTCCAGGTAAGTGCAGTCCTGTAATGCAATGTATTTCAATTTAATGCAACCAAGTAAACAGCACTTTACAGCCACTCTCCTCCCTTAAACTGCATTTATGATGCTTTTCTTGCATCCCACAGGGAGAACTTATCTAAGGATCTTTATCTAATATCTCAAATGGACAGTGACCAGTTTGTCCCAATTTGGACTATTGCCAGCATGGAAGGCATCAAGGTCCTTACAACTGACATGGACCTCATCCTGGATGTACTGAAATGTAAGTGTCTGATTTACCTTATTTTAAATCTATACATATATTTGATTTGATTTAATAACAATATATAATATAATCAGAAAATGGTACGAGTTCCAGGGCTGTGAAAGAATGTTATAAGTAATATTGCTAACACTGTTCTACATTACAGAGAAATACTAAACCGTTATAATGAGCCTTTAAAAATATAGATTTTACAAGCGCACACACAAAGCGAGCCGCAGCAAAAGCGGTAATTATTCTGAATGTGTTGGACAAACAGCAAGGAGACTGTCTGAACATTTTGTTAATTTATGAGAGGAAAGCACATTGGGATTGTGCCAACAGATGATGATCTCTGTGATCGACGATGGCCAGAGTGATCGCCAATAGCTGATGCCTTTGACGATGTCAAGATGATATTTGACTCGTTTCCCATTAATGTATTAGACTATTATTATCACAATAATATTACAAATAATTTGCCCGTAGACACAGACACGTGCATGAAGAAACACACTTTATTACATTATTACGAACAGATGACAGAAAAGCGTCTATGTGCATGTATGACACGCTATTTATACGGAGGCGTGCAGTCTCGTGGAACATCACTCTTTCTTGGTTTCTATCTTCAGATTTTTTTTTTTGTTTTTTTGTTGTTGCAAGAACAGTATCATCTATGAGTGCTGCAAATGACCTTAGACATCTCAGCTCAGGAGGTGCTTTGAGTTCAGTTTGCTTTATTTCCACAGAGCAGTTCGTTTTGACCACAACTCTGCAACCTGTACATCTGTGATTTAAAACATAAAATAATACATAAACTCGCTCATCTCGCACCATGATTTATATTTCAGTGATTATCATTATTTTTACATTTTATTTATTGTTTTTACGTCTTAGTTTGTGTAAGTAATTTATATAAAAGCAATATCACACGAGCAAGAGTGCGATATGGCCCTACATCAGCACTACTGTGATTCGGCACGAGGCCGCAGGCCGAGTATTGAGTACGGTCATAAAAACGCATTTGTGCATGGAACTACTTTCTTACGCAACCGATCAGAATCTGCCATTGCTGGTTCAAAACAAATGATGCGTCCAAGCCTCCATTAGTAATTCAAAATGTTCTCTTCAGGAATAGTATCACGGCTTGTGCTGTTTCTAACAAGTCATTGGATAAACGTGAGAGAGAGAGAGAGAGCGTGTGCGATCTCCTGTTGCCACACCCAATCAAAGATGCTTACATCTTTCTGAAGTTCAGTTTTCCCAGTGGAATATAGACGTCCAAGCGGGGTATTCCTCTCTATTTCGAGGTAGCCAGTGCGCAAATGTCATTCACTACAGAAACAGCGATGTCCTCCGCCATTTTAAACCGTATGAATCCGATGTGGAAACTCACAGAGCGCTGTTCTATGTAAACAGTGACTAATGGATTCACTGTATGTCACCAACTGGCTCATATTACACACAAAAATGATATTTTGCTATGTAATGTCATAAAATTACATTTTATGTACAGATGGCTCTTAACACATCAGCACGGCTCTTACACTTTAGTTTAGAACGGCACAAACACAAGCGGAGTGATGCACACACAGTGAAGCGTCCGAGTGCTCATGCTGTCACACCATCAGTACTCATGGAACGTCTCTCGTTCAATCAGATTCGAGGTCTGGAACTAACTTGTGATTGTATGTGTGTGTGTGTGTATATTTTTACATAAAATATTTATATTTACCAAACTGACTGATTCACATGGCAGAGAAAATGCCTCTATAGGTCAGTTAGAACTGGAGATGACAAGTTACAGGTGTGTTTCGCTTTTCCCTGCATTAGGTTCTCTTAACCCATAATAGTTGTGGTAGTACTTTACACAAAGCATGTTTGCTTATTCTGCCTTTCTTGTCTAAGGTGCTGTAATATGAGGGACCAATATGAAAATGCAGTGATATGAAAGGCGAAAAATCTAGATCTCTCTGTTGCATGCTTGTATGTTAACAGCTTTGCTTTGTTGATAATAAACAGGAGTGATTATTGCATCACTTGCATATTGAGACGCATTGTCATTGTCATGTCGAATTGTAAGTTCAATAAATATGGGACAACCTTGCTTGTGACTTTCTCTCTGCATGCGCTTACACTAAACTCAACAAGCGTTCAATGATCTGCACAAGTGAGGGATGTGGAAGAGCTGATTTATGCAGATTCTGTAATAAGTTTGATACAAAGACTACTGATTTAATTTGTTAATCTGTATGGATTGGTGTACCGATTCTCAGCTAAAAGTTAAGTGAATGAAAGTGTGCCCCGCATTATGAACGTGGTACATGCAGGGATTATTAAATTAATATAAAAGCTTTTTTTTTGGACTGTTAAATGGTGATGTATTTGTTTGTGTATGTGGTAGTAGGTAGGCATGTGATGGTATCAAATCAAATTTTAACGTCACGATAAATGCTGAAGCTTTATCTCGTTATTGAATTACATTACAAAAATGGATTAAAGGGTTGGCTGCGTTCCACCTTCACCCATGCTTCTAGACCACGCTGGTTTGTTTACATCAGAGAGCGCATGTGTCACATGCGCACTGATGTAAACCAACCAGCGTGGTCTAGAAGCATGGCTGAAGGAGGAACACATATAGACTTATTTATTTATTTTAATGCAATCATAGCTTTTTGGGGTTTAATTATTACACTGGGGCATGTAGCAAACTGCTTATACGGAGGTGAGAAGCTAATGCCAAAACACACAGAAACAGCTAAATAAAAGCTTGATTTAAGTGGATGCGTGAAAAGAGGAAAAAAAAACATGTTTAATGCAATTTAGTAATAATAATAGTAATAATAATGTATTAAAGCAATATCTCACTACTATTATTTTCTGTTGTGCGGTAATTCATTTGACAAAAATGTCCAGTGTTGTGTCTGATTGTACTGAGGATTTTATTTAGAAAAGGAATTCATTTGATACAAGTAATGCAGTGTTAAATTGGATTGACTGTCTCAGATGTGGAGGCAGCTGAGGTTTGTCCTCCGCCACCCAGATTGAGGCAAGTCACTATGCCACCACGAGAACTTGGAGCACATTGGGAATTGGGCATACCAAATTGAGGAGAATTTTTTTTATTTTTTAGACACCATTTTGATGATTAAATTTAATTAAACTGTCAAATACAAGATTTTGAAAAAAAGAACCCTCCCAATTACTATTTTATTTGACCTCTCATGAGTTTTGCTTAAATATTACAACCGGGTGGCACATAAAATGTCCTGGAAAATTGTGCGGAATCCAGTGGGAATCCTGATACAATAAATGCTGTTTTGAAGACTGAGACATCTATTTAATAATACTGTTTTGACACCTTAAATGTCTTTTCCCTCAGCATCTCCCATGGTTCAAGTTGACGAGAAAGGGGAAAAAGTAAGGCCTAATCACAAGCGTTGTATCATCATTTTGCGAGAAGTCCCAGAAACAACACCTGTTGAGGTAAAATGTTTTATCAGGATGTAGAACCTTAAAGGAATAGTTCACCCAAAAATTCTCTTATCATTTACTCGCCCTCATGCCATCCCAGATGTGCATGACTTTTGAAGAATATCTTAGCTCTGTAGGTCCATACAACGCAAATAAAAATGGTAACAAAATTTGTATCTCCAAATGCACAAAGGTAGCATAAAAGTAATCCATACACGACTTCAGTGGTTTAATCCATGTATTCAGAAGTGAAGTGATAGGTGAGGGTGTGAAACAGATCAGTATTTAAGTCATTTTGTTGATGTAAATCTCAACTTTTACGTTCGCGTTCTTGTGTTTTTGGCTATTCTCATTCTTTGGGCATATTGCCACCCGCTGCGCAGAGAGGAAAATTAATTGTAAAAAAGACTTAAATATTGATCCGTTTCTCATCCACACCTATCATATTGCTTCTGAAGATGTAGATTTTACCACTGGAGACTTATGAATTACTTGTACTTGCCTTTATGTGATTTTTAAATGCTTCAAAATGGTTCACCTTTCACTTGCATTGTATGGACCTACAGATCTGAGATATTCTTCAAAAATCTTCATGTTGTGAAGAAAGTCATATACATCTGTGATGGCATGAGAAAGAGTAAATGATGAGAGAATTTTCATTTTTGTGTGAAATTTCCTTTAATATAGTGTATATTAGATTTTGTTGGACACTCTTATTTGTTATGTTTTTTCTCACCAGGAAGTGGAAGCCTTGTTCAAGAATGACAACTGTCCCAAGGTTATAAGCGTGGAGTTTGCGCACAACAACAACTGGTACATAACATTCCAATCGGATACAGACGCTCAACAGGTAGGAATTTCTGTTTTTAAATTAGTTTCTTTTCATACAGAACAAAATGTTTTTCTGGCTAAATTAAACTAATGAGTTGGGTTTTTGTCACCTCCATCCATGCAGGCTTACAAATATTTAAGGGAAGAAGTTAAGACATTTCAGGAAAAACCAATCATGGTATGTTCATTTGAGTTTATCTATAAAAGTGTTATATTTTTAGTTCTACATTAATATTTCTCTTTACGCCTCAGATAGGTTTTCTTGCTTCTGCAGTAACCTTGTGCTTTTCCTTTTTTTTTAGGCCAGAATAAAAGCCATCAACACATTCTTTGCTAAGAATGGTTACCGCAGCCTGGACTGCAGCTTGTACCCTCAGCAATCTCACACGCAGTCTCAGTACAACTCCCCTCTCTTCATGCATCCTGTTTACAGCCCCCAGCAGCAGTACCCACTTTATGGCATTGTCCCTCCTACCTGGACTCCATCTCCTACTCCTTACTTTGAGACTCCTCTGGTTAGGCCTTAACAAAGCTGATGATTACAAAAATTTGATAGAGAGTGAATGGGCAATAATATTTATATTTTTTATTAGAGGGACTTTCAATTTAGGCAAATAGAATTTCAGAGTGGATTTGGCATGAACCTTGGGGTCCTTATTGTTTACTTAAACTGAAAAGACATTGTGTTTGCTTACAGGCACCTTTTCCAAACAGTGGTTTCATCAATGGGTTTAGCTCACCTGGACACTACAAAACTGGCTCAAATTCTCTCAACCTTAGCCGTCCTTTCAGCAGGAACCGGTAGGTTGAGTTGGGGTCTTTCATTGATATGCCATTTCACCTTATGCATTATTCTGTCATTCATAAATAAACTATGTAGCTCTAACCTTACTATTGTAAAGAATTTCTGATACCTGCATTTCCATTTTTATATTTGTTTTGCTGAAAGTTCTTTTCTGAACTGTAAGGGGCCGTTCAGACTAAATGTTTTTTGCGCTAAAAATAACTAGATGCAGCACAAACAGAATGCAGGTGTCTCGGGACATTATATCTTCAGACATGTTGTTTTAGAAGTTATTTTTAACTAGACGCAGCATCTAAAAAATGTTGCGCTCCTGCGTGACAGTGACCGTTGCACTTTTTCTTGCTGTATATTCAAAGAAGTCTAGTTAGTGGATTTGTAAATGTGAACGTTTACATATAAAAAAATATTTAAAAAAACAGCATAGACTGATGCAAATACATGCTTTGTGTGAACAACCCTTAAGAATATAGGTAGTCACATGGAAAATTACTTGGCTATGGTTTTTTTCTTCTTTTTTTTTTTTTTTTTTTTTTTTTTACTCTTCCCACAGTGTTCCCCTCTATTCAAGAAAGAATGTAATAAATGCCTTCAGGTACAACTTTAAAAACTTCAAATGTCATGTTAATTTGATCATCAATCCATTCTTACTGTTTTTCCCAGACAGCTTAAATATCAACTTTTGACATTCAGCTACCCAACATTGAAAATTCTGGTTGACTTACAAAATGATCGGGGGAGGTTTTTAGGAAAATAATATACTACTGTGATGACCCACAACATGATTAGTCATAATCCAAACCACCCTTTAATTCCACTACCTGCATGTTATGCAACTACTGTCAGAAAAAGGTTGCCCTTTTCCTTCATCAGTATTATTAGATGATCTGATGGTGTTATGGAAGATTTAGTGCTTCACTGTATTTCACTTATATCCACTTGATTAAGTTTCATCATAACTAACATTATTGTGTTGAAGCAACATCCTTGATATTCTTTGGGATAAATGTGGCACTCAAATCATTAGACTAACAGCTTTTATGTTGAATGATCTCCTTGAGCAGTGTTCAAACATTCCAGTCCATGTTTTATTTAATTAGAAGGTGATGTGTGAATTTTTTTCTGATTTTAAAATATCTTCTATTCCAACTTAAAATGCAGAGGCAACTATAGGTCATTTGTAAGTTGATTTCCTAAATGTCTAGCTCTGTGGGACTATCAAAACATTTTTTGTTTTTTTGAGCATCCCAACAAAGCAACTGAATGGTGTATTGCATATGGAGAGAGTGTTGGGGGAAACTGTTTGAAAACAGTTATTATTTTTGTAATTCCACTAGTGGTGCAAAATTACACACTTTACCTTTTAAATTTAAGTATGTCTGTGAAGTAAAAATATAAATGTTTGTGATGTTAGCTCACTGCCAGGAGAAGGTACTGATTTGAAAGACAGAAATTGCCTGTTTGTCTGTCCGTTTATGTTGTTAAACCATTGCATGCTTCCCATTACTTGAAAGATCATCAATTACATTCTGTATTGTCTGCAAAAAATATGGACACAATACACTTACAAATGGTTAATCAAATCTCATCCAGATTTGTTTTTCTACTTTGAGTAGGAACCATGTGAAGCCTCAGACAAGGTCTAATGATGGACTGTCTTCCACTGTGTCCCCGGTGACTGTTGTGGATGGGCTGTCTGGCCTGCATAGTCCACAGCCTCCCACAAGCAGCGGCTCGCTGCTGTCATCCACCGAGCTCAATTCATCTTTTCCACACCTAGCTTGCAATGAGCCAACAGATGATAGTAACATGGCAGGGCGTGGAAGGTTTGTCAGGCTATTATTTCATATTCAATGCTACATTTTGTCACGAGTGAAGTCATATTGGTGACTGTGCTCTTTAAAGAACCAGTCTATTGTTGGTTTTCTTAACTTGCAAGTTTTGAACTTGCAAAATAAAACTCTTTTGTGGAAATCATAAATTAAAATTCTCTCATCATTTACTCACTCTAATGTCATCCCAGATGTTTATGACTTTTGTTCTGCAGTACACAAATTAAGATTTTTAGAAGAATATTTCAGCTCTTTTGGTCCATACAATGCAAGTGAATGAGTACCGACATTTTTAAGCTTCATAAATCATATAATGAATCTGTAAAGCAATTCAATGGAAAGGAGGCGGCAAGAACCGGCTTGACAATATAAATAGTTAAATGAAGAAATAAGCGAAAAACACACAAACATAAACACAGAGCATCTGTCTGTAATTCTCTCTCTTGAACCTTTGTCACCGGCCGCCTTTATCCCTTGCGCGCCCCCATCAGGCTGATTGGGTACCAGGCGTGTGTTGTTCCAGCCCAGCTCTACACTGTTGCCTCAGGCCCGGGAGCCCCCAGCATGACATACACCTTGCTGCCTCGTCTGCCGGCGGGTCATCCCTGCCTTGCTCAACCTGGGAGGAGGCAGGAGGGTAAAAACAACAACAAAACACAAAAGGCAGGGATAAAGGCAAACAGAGAAACCAGAGAGAGAGGGGAAAAAAAAAAAAAAAAACCTCACTCACTGGTTCTGATGCGCCATCACGTGGTCCCTGAGCACTCCTCCACCTTCTCTGGCAGATGGCAGCTCCTCCTCCCCAGGCGGACCAGAGTCATGCCGACCTCCAGCGGACAGAATGCCCCTCCCCGTTCTCGGCGACCAGTGGGGACTCTCTTCCGCCCTGGCAGCAGCCCTACCGCTCCAGGCGGTCGGGGAGTCCAGTCCCCTCTTGCCTCGCAGACGGCAGCCGTTCTCCGCGGTCGGGCTACTCATTCACTGTCGGATGGAAGCGTTACTCCCCTGTGTGGACGGCAGTGTCGAGAACTCTGCGACGGGCATCCCTCCGCCTTCCCAGGTAATGGCACCAATGTTAAGCAGTTCAATGGAGAGGAGGCGAGAACCGGCTTGACAATATAAATAATAGTTTAATGAAGAAATAAACAAAAAACACACAAACATAAACACCGAGCAGCTGCCTGTAATTCTCTCTAGAAGCGCCGTCACCGGCCGCCTTTATCCCTCGGGCGCCACCATCAGGCTGTTTGGGGACCGTGCGTGCGTTGTTCCAGCCCGGCCCTGCCCTCCTTTGCTCTACAGAATCTAGAAGACTCCACTGGTTAAATCAATGTCTTCTTCAGAAGTGATATGATAGGTGTGGGTGAGAAACTGATCAATATTTAAGATATTTTTTTTTTACTATAAATTCTCCTTCCTTCATGCATATGGAGTACTGTGTAGGGAGAAGAATTTCTAGCTAAAAAGGACTTAAATATTGATCTGTTTCTCATCCACACCAGTCATATTGCTTCAGAAGCATGGCTTAAAACGCTGGAGTCGTTTAGATTACTTTTATGCTGCCTTTATGTACTGGGCACCCATTCACTTGCATTGTATGTACCTACAGAGCTGAAATATTCTTCTAAAAAAATGAATTTGTGTTCAGTAGACGAAGGAAAGTCATACGCATCTGGGATGGCATGAGGGTGAGTAAATAATGAGAGAATTTTCATTTTTGGGTGAACTCACCCTTTAAGGTTCTATTGTGGCATCAACCTGTAAACGTGTTTTCTATTTGGAACTGTTAAAATATAACAATGTTACTTGTGGATGAGTAATCACAATTTTGTTTTTCAGGAGTCATGCTTAGTCTCTCTTTTCAACTTTCCTTTCCTGATCCTACATGACCTACAAACCCAAAATCCTTTAGTTCATCCTCATAACGTGGTGCGATTATGAAAAAGATAGCTCTGAAAGATTTAGGAGTGTTTCATGATGTTAACTTAAAATCATTCAGATGGCACTTTTTTTTAAAAAATGATTCTCTGAATAATCTTTTTTGTTTCAGGAGAACAACATACAGAGGCACTCGAAGGCGAAGAGAGGACGATCGCACAACAGTAATACATTTAGATATTTTGTATTACTGTTTACATTTAAAGGCATTTTCTGTTTATGCCTTCTTAATTGTTTTTTTTTTTTTTTTTTTTTTTTTTTTTCCCCCCCTCAGAGACCAGTTCCTCTGTCTCAAGTGAAGGTACCTCCTCCCAAGTTTGACCTGGCTGCCTCCAACTTCCCCCCACTGCCTGGCTGCTCTGTCAGTCCGCAAGGGGAGCCTGTGTTAGAGAATCGCCTCTCTGATGTCGTACGTGGCCTGAATAAGGACAGGGTTAGTTTTTTTTTCTATTTCTCCTGGTGGAATCATGGTCAATTGTCTCAGATGTGTCTCCTGTGGCCACTTGTGTTTGTATTTAGAAGTGGGGTCTTTTAGCATGTCACTGCATGCTTATAAAGTGTAAAAAAGTTAAGAAAATTAAACGAATAATAATGTTTGAGCAGAATTTCTCATTCTTTTAGTGGATTACCTGTATTAACTGAACTTTGTGCATGATTCACATGATTTGTGTGACTGGCGTTCCATGAAGTTTTTTTCCAAGTATATGTTTGTCGTCGTCTTTTTCTTTTTTTTTTCTTCTTTTTTTTTTTTTCAGATGTGATTACGAAATATTTTGGACCCTATTTTCACCTGTACTTCACGTTGACCACTTGGGATCTGTTCACCTGAGAGTTGTATTAATAACAGGTGTGAATGTGGCCACATTGTTTGGTTTTGTTTGTTCATAGCTGCTGCCTTCATTTTCCTTTAGCAGCAGGATTCAAACAAAGAGTCCTCCTTGAGTGCTGCAGGCCCAGCCTCTGAGGAGACCATATCCAGGCCCAGCCAGACTGCAGTCAAGGGGACTGCACACATCCCTGATCCTGCCAAATCCAGGTAATCTTTTATTGCAAGATACATGTAGAACATCTTTGGTCCTCTTCTGTATGTCGGGATTACCAGTCATGAAAAACATTGAAATAAAAGGATTTTTTTAACTTTATTTTTATGGAAATGCCTATAGGGATTATAATTTTAGGATATATATATATATATATATATATATATATTATTTTTTTTAGTAAACTTTTTCAAACAGCCGTTCGTATACATCCTGCATCTCCTAAAAAGATCACGCCTCATACTCAGACCATTGGTTGAGTCAATGTTGCTGCGTCGGGCTGAACAGGCAGCTCAGACAAACAGTGTGACAGCGTTTACAGTTCAAGGAAATCAACCTACGAATGGCATGCTGGAGTGGTGGTGGCGTAGTGGGCTAAAGCAAATAACTTTTAATCAGAAGGTCGCTGGTTCGATCCCCACAGCCACCACCTTGAGCGAGGCACTTAACTCCAGGTTGCTCCGGGGGGATTGTCCCTATAATAAGTGCACTGAAAGTTGCTTTGGATAAAAGCGTCTGCCAAATGCATACTGAAAGTTGTCTCTGCATATTAAGTTGGGACGGGAGAGTGGAATTTAACACTGAATTTATTCGCTTCACCTTTTAGCTTGGCTCAAAAATATTTTATCAGCTGGATATTGCTCTTGTGTACAGTTAAAGTCATCCTGACAAGCAAGTGTGTTTTTGAGATTGTGAGTAAATTGTTCTTTTTGTGTCAGTTTTTTCATTGAATTGGGTCAGATGTTTTAAATGGTCTGAATGCTTCATTAGCAAATTTGTCTGAATCAAAATGATTTAAAAATCCTTATTCAGTAAGTCAAGTCAACCTTTAGAGCTCATTTAAAAACAACAAGTTTACCCAAAGTGCTAACAAACAAAATGACAGTGATATAAAAACGGATTGATTTAAAGTTAAATATAAAACATTTAACTACAACATCATGTATTTATCCATTTCAAATTATTCAATGATCTATTCAAAAGAAGATTTAATAATGGCTAAAGCTGAACCCACATGGAAAGGGAGTAATCACAAATGACTAGAAAGGTAATGGAAATTAATTGGTCGAAATGTGAAAAAACCCTTGTATGTTCAAAAGCCACAGGCATGCTCTGTGTGGAATTGGCAGCTTGCTACTATCGGTGGCTGTGTTTTGATAGTTTGATAGTTTTTTGATGACATCTCTTTTTCCCATGTTTTGTAGCTCAAACCACCTAGAGAAGAAAATGGAGAAGGTGGAGATTCTGGTTTATAAAGAGACGTCTGTGACCGCTGCCCCTGTTGCAGCCGTGCCACCCACCCCCTCCACAGCAACACCTGGCCCAAAGCTTCAACCCAGCTTAGCCACTCCTGCAGCCCCCCAGTGTAACTCTGCCTCCTCCAGCACCCTGGCACTGGTAAGTTATAGATTCACACTCGCTAACAATTATATTTAGACTGGCTAAGACATCAGCGGTGAGTCTTTGGTCTTCCTTATTAACTCTAGACTAGAACTGCGGCACCCCTTCATAGTGTTTTTTTCCCCGACGGCACCCCAACTGCTGAAATAAGTAAATATGCGATTGAAAATGCTCCTTTATTTAAAACGTTTAATATTGATTTAAATATTAACAAATTAATGTAGCCATCATGTGTTTTTCCTAAACATTGCTACAAGTTTTTAAAGTAGTTCTTCAAGAGCTCGACAGTACTTAAGTTTTTTTTGGAACAGCAGCAATTATCAATAAAAACATTGTGATATAAAAACATTAAAAAAAAGTAATTCAATGAAAAATAGAACAGCTTAAATTTACTGTGTGGTTATTAGATATACATTAATAAAGATTCAATACAGTCAGAGTTTGACTGAGAAGCAGACCTGTTACTGAAGTTTATTTGGGCTAAAGCTTCTGAAGTTGTCCAGTCAAGGACGGTAAGAGCTTTTCTCTTTTTTCTTGTCAACATTGTTGTTTGATTAATATTAACGATAGGCTTATAACAGCTACAGAACCTCTATTAGGCTGCATTTACACATTGCACAGATTGGATATTTTGATGTAAGTTTTTTTTGTCCTGTCTACATCACCATCCATCTTCAACCGCTTATCCGAAGTCGGGTTGCGGGGGCAACAGCTCCAGCAGGGGGCCCCAAACTTCCCTATCCCGAGCCACATTAACCAGCTCTGACTGGGGGACCCCGAGGCTTTCCCAGGCCAGTGTGGAGATGTAATCTCTCCACCTAGTCCTGGGTCTTCCCCGCGGCCTCCTCCCAGCTGGACGTGCCTGAAACACCTCCCTAGGGAGGCGCCCAGGGGGCATCCTTACCAGATGCCCAAACC
This sequence comes from Moxostoma hubbsi, assembly GCA_032164185.1. NCBI lineage: Eukaryota > Metazoa > Chordata > Actinopteri > Cypriniformes > Catostomidae > Moxostoma > Moxostoma hubbsi. The sequence continues at coordinate 59,403,006 of JAVLUX010000001.1, forward strand.
ACCTCAACTGACTCCTTTCCACGCAAAGGAGCAGCGGCTCTACTCCGAGCTCCTCGCGGATGACTGAGCTCCTCACCCTATCTCTAAGGGAGAAGCCCGCCACCCTTCTGAGGAAGCCCATTTCGGCCGCTTGTACTCGCGACCTAGTTCTTTCGGTCATGACCCAACCTTCATGACCATAGGTGAGGGTAGGAACAAAAATTGACCGGTAGATCGAGAGCTTTGCCTTCCGGCTCAGCTCTCTTTTCATGACAACGGTGCGATAGAGCGAATGCAATACCGCCCCGCTGCCCCGATTCTCTGGCCAACCTCCCGCTCCATTGTCCCATCACTCGTGAACAAGACCCCGAGGTACTTGAACTCCTTCACTTGGGGCAATACCTCCTTCCCCACCCGGAGTATGCACTCCATCTCCTGCTGAGAACCATGGCCTCAGATTTAGAGGTGCTAATCCTCATCCCAGCCGCTTCACACTCGACTGCCAAGCGGTCCTGTGAGAGCTGAAGGTCACGGACCGATGATGACATGAAGACCACATCATCTGCAAAAAGTAGAGATGAGATCCCCAGCTCACCGAACCGCATACCTTCCCCACCCCGACTACGTCTCGATATCCTGTCCATGAATACCACAAACAGGATTGGCGACAAAGCGCAGCCTTGGCGGAGACCAACCCCCACATAGAACGAGCTCGACTTCGTGCCGAGGACCCGGACACAGCTCTCGCTTCGGACGTACAGGGATTGGATCGCCCTAAGAAGGGTCCCCCCCCACCCCATACTCCCGAAGCACCTCCCACAGTCTCTCCCAGCGGACCCGGTCATACGCCTTCTCCAGATCCACAAAACACATGTAGACCGGATGGGCATACTCCCAGGCCCCCTCCAGAATCCTTGCGAGAGTAAAGATCTGGTCCGTCGTTCCACGGCCAGGACGGAACCCGCATTGTTCCTCTTCAATCTGAGGTTCGACAATCGGCCGCACCCTCCTCTCCAGCACCTTGGAGTAAACTTTACCAGGGAGGCTGAGAAGTGTGATACCCCTGTAGTTGGCACACACTCTCTGGTCCCCCTTTTTGAAGAGAGGAACCACAACCCCGTTCTGCCACTCCTTAGGCACTGTCCCAGATTTCCACGCGATGTTGAAGAGGCGTGTCATCCATGACACCCCCTCCACATCCAAAGCTTTCAGCATTTCTGGTCGGATCTCATCAATCCCCGGGCCTTTGCCACTGCGGAGTTGTTTGACTACCTCAGTGACCTCCCCCAGGGAAATAGAATCTGATCCCCCATCAGCCTCCGGCTCTGCCTCTAGCATAGGGATAGAGTAGGGATTTAGGAGTTCTTTAAAGTGTTCCTTCCACCGCCCAATAACCTCCTCAGTTGAGGTCAACAGCGTCCCATCTTTGCTGTATACAGCTTGGATGGTTCCCCATTTTCCCCTCCTAAGGTGGCGGACGGTTTTCCAGAAGCACTTTGGTGCGGACCGAAAGTCCTTCTCCATGGCTTCTCCGAACTTTTCCCACACCCACTGCTTTGCCTCCCTCACGGCTGAGGCCGCAGCCCTTCGGGCCTGTCGGTACCTTGCAACTGCCTCCAGAGACCTCCGGGACAACAAATCCCGGAAGGCCTCTTTCTTCAGTCGGACAGCTTCCCTGACCACCAGTGTCCACCACGGTGTTCGAGGGTTACCACCCCTTGAAGCACCTAAAACCTTGAGGCCGCAGCTCTCCACCGCGGCTTCGGCAACGGAAGCTTTGAACATTGCCCACTCCGGTTCAATGTCCCCAACCTCCGCAGGGATGCCTGAAAAACTCCGCCGGAGGTGTGAGTTGAAGATCTCGCGGACAGGGACCTCCTCCAAACGTTCCCAGTTCCGCACTACTCGCTTGGGCTTCCCAGGTCTGTCCAGAGTCTTTCCCCACCCCCTGATCCAACTCACCACCAGATGGTGATCAGTTGACAGCTCTGCCCCTCTCTTCACCCGAGTGTCCAAAACACATGGCCTCAGATCTGATGACACGATTACAAAATCGATCATCGATCTTCGGCCTAGGGTGCTCTGGTACCACGTACACTTATGAGCATCCTTATGTTCGAACATGGTGTTTGTTATAGATAATCCATGACTAGCACAGAAGTCCAATAACAAACATCCACTCGTGTTCAGATCGGGGAGGCCGTTCCTCCCAATCACGCCTTTCCAGGTGTCCCTGTCATCTCCCACGTGCGCGTTGAAGTCACCCAGCATCACTAAGGAGTCCCCTACTGGGGCCCTATTCAGGACTCCATTCAGGGTCTCCAAGAAGGCTGAATACTCTGTACTGCTGTTCGGTGCATATGCACAGATAACAGTCAGAGTTTTCCCCCCACAACCCGTAGGCGAAGGGAGGCGACCCTCTTGTCCACCGGGGTAAACTCCAACATAGCGGCACTCAGCCGGGGACTTGTGAGTATCCCCACACCCGCCCGTCGCCTCACACCATGGGAAACTCCAGAGAAGAATAGAGTCCATCCCCTATCCAGGAGTACGGATCCAGAGCCACAACTGTGTGTCGAAGTAAGCCCCACCAGATCCAACTGGTAACGCTCCACCTCTCTCACCAGTTCCGGCTCCTTCCCCCCCCAGTGAGGTAATGTTCCACGTCCCTAGAACTAGCCTTTGCTGCCCGGGTCTGGTCCGTCGAGACCCACGGCCTTCACTGCCACCCATATGGCAGCGCACCTGACTCCTGCGGTTTCTCCAATGGATGGTGGGCCCAAGGGATGTAGAGGGGGGTGTCACGTTGCTTCTTCGGGCTGTGCCCGACCGGGCTCCGTGACAAGCCCGGCCACCAGGCGCTCGCCAACGAGCCCTCCATCTGGGCCTGGCTCCAGACGGGGGCCCCGGGCTTCCTCCGGGCAGGGTAACTCCTCCTCTTGCCGTCTACATCACGTAACACATTAATAGCTTACATTAATATCGCTGTAAAAATGGCACAGATTTTTGTCCCATCTGTTAACACTCCCTTAATACATTAACTTCATTGTTTACATTCATATTGCGTCAAGAAGCACATTTTAATGTTCACATGTGCAGCTTTATTCACCACAAGAAACAAGCGCATGAGAGCGCACAATGCGCATGTCATGTTTAAATATCTTACGGCTGCAGACAAACAGTGCGTGGGAACAGAATTGAGTCAGTACTCGGAACTGCTGGCACTTTTAACTAGTGGCTATTAAAATATTAAACTGAGTAGAAATTTTGCAGCACCTTTGCAGTTTGGGAACCACTGCACTATACTTCATCAGAGCTGTGGCAGTGTTGTTCCAGCCCTTTTGATTTTCTTTCTTCTGTGGAACACAAGGAGATGTTGGGCAGAATGTTAGCCTCAGTCAACTTTCATTGTATTAAAAAAAATGCAATGAAAGTGACATCAAACCATCCCTTAGATTCAGTGTAACATCTTTTTTGTGTCAATGGAAGAAAGTCAAAAAAATGGTCATATGACATGAGGGTGCATAAATGATGACATAGTCTACCCCAAATTGAAACTTATCCTTTCAAATGGCCCAAGTCTCATGTTTTTTGGACCTAATTGATGTCTTGACAATTTTCCCACCCTCTTCATCTTGACTCGTTTTTCTTTTTTAATGTTTTTCTTCATATTAGGAACCTCGCAAGCTTAGTTATGCTGAAGTATGTCAGCGACCACCCAAGGATCCTCCCCCTCAGCCAGTAGCCTGTTCCAGCCCCAACAATGCAACTGCACAGCCTCTGAGAGAGCTGCGTGTAAACAAGGTAGAGGAGCAGCCCTCCAGCCCCGCAAACAAACAGGAGCGGCCTCAGGAAACAGGGGGCAACTGCAAGGCCAAGGAGGGCCGGCCAGCTCGTGACTCCCATGGCTTTTCCCGCAGCAACGGACCCCCCAGAGCCAGTACGGGGGGGTTCAAGCTTCGAGAGCAGCAGAGACGCCCTCCTTTTGGCCATCGTAGTTCTCCCCAGGGAGGTTCCAGACACACTGGAAAAGAGCAGAACATCCCCCCGATATCGCCAAAGGAAAGACTCTGAAAAGAAATCCTTTAATGAATTAATATTTACACACATAAGAGATATATATGATATATATGTGTATATATGTGTGTGTATATATATATTTATATATATATATATATATATATATATATATACATACATACAATGAAATAGGATATAAAAAATCTAAATTAACATGGTATTCACCTCTCCTGCCTGGAGCACTTCCAGAGGAAAATTCTCATGAAGTAACAATGCACAGATTGGGGTATCCAGGCAAATGGGCATCAATTAGAAGCAGTTTGTGCTTGTTGAAGGACTCCCATCAAATAGGAAAATAAAAAACATTGTATGCTTCTAACTTGACAACGTCCCTTCAGAATGAAAATCCATGTTAGGTTTTTTGCTCCTCTTTTTTTTCTTGAAAGAAGGGTGGTTTCTTTTAGCCCTGCTGGGAAGAGGTGAAAAAGAGGGCGGTCTGATGATGGCCCGGTTGATGATGAGATTGATTTGTGGTCTGCAAAGAGCATATGCACTAAGAAAATGAATGTGCATAAAAGATATGTCATGTACCTACGAAGATATCATTTTGACAGTTATTCATCTTTTTATTTTTTCATTTGCAGGCAAAGGACACTGGGTTTATGACCAGGGGTGGTTTGTCAGTATAAATTAACCTTTGAGTGAAAGGATGTGGTTTGCTGTAGATTTAAATAGTCTGTTTTGGGATTTTTATCCCATTTAGAATGTGACTCGTTCTTGAGGGTGGATTGTTTTGCAAGTATCTTTAGGGGTGACAGTGAGGTTTGCGCTGGAGGTTTGTATAAGTTTGCGTGATAAATTGTAGCTCTTAGTAATTCTAGTATGCTTCCAGACTCTGTGCTCATTTCAAAATGCATTACGTGCAGTATAAAGATACAATTTGGAGCCTTGTTAATGATTCATTGATATAGCCCACTGTCACTTCATAAAGTCAAGTCTGCCAATTATGATGCTGTCATGTCACTGAATTGCAGATGTGTGTTTTTTTTTTTTTTTCGTTTTTGTAGTTAGAGTAACCAGCAGCCTGTGAATGATAACTTTTAACAGTCAGGTACATAGACACTCAAGTGCTTGGTGTCATCTCAGTCCTTATTTGTTTTGTGCACTATCCTCCCTGAACGGTTAATGAGCATTATGTTCAGATATCCTGATAATCAGTCAGGCTCTTTACTTTGTTTACAACATGGTGTGGTGGTTCCGGCTAATGCAAGTTCGAGAAGAATCATGATCATTAAGTGAATTGGTTCTCGTTGGGCGAGGTTTCTTTTTGTCATAAGTACATTCAGGATTGTTGATGGATTTCATGGTCACAATGATGAAATAGCTCAAGAAAGACTGAGGCTTAGTTTGTTTGCCAGTCTATCCATCATTGCTGAGCCTGAAACCTTTGGAAATACAAAATATGTCAATCATTATTATTATTTCAAGAATCGGGACAACTCTTTTTGTGTCAGTGGAATCAATGTTGGCATTTCACTTTTTGGTCATTCAGAAGCCAAAATCAGCAGTACGTGTCACTTTTGAAATAATTTAAAATATATGATTTGTTTTGGTCATGTGCATATTTAATTCTCAGAGTGGGTTCTCTGGCTCAGGGTGTCCAGTTTCATCTCCCAATTTTCATTCATGTCAGTTACAGCACTAGCTCTTGTCGTTATGTAAAATTCCAAATTTGGCAAATCTTTAAAGTTTTCCAAACCAGCCACAGTCATTTCATGCCACATTGTAATTTTAAAGAGATGAGGTTCACAGGAGAATTACGATTGGTGTCCCTTGAATGTGTCCTCCATAAATTGTAAGACAAATTCCTTATTTGAACTATTACATTTCTTCCTTAAAGAGAGTGTTTGACAGTCTGCATTATATGGCGGGAAAAAATCCTCTTGATTGCTGTAAGGTATCTTATAGGTCTGTCATGGTACTGTCAGAGTGGCCAATGCCAGTGTGGCATTGTATGCCTTTTTGATTGGGTGGCATTTGCTTGTGTAATTATGAACTTGATAGTTTCTTTGGTAGGATGGTACCCTGACAATGACTGATTTAACTGAAAACCATTATCTTTGGGGACTATGAAAAGCAGCAACACTTTTTTGCTACAAAAAAGCGCAGTGGTGAACTTGTGTAGGTATTTGAACGTTTAATCGGAGGATACAGTATTGCTGTTAAATTTGTTGTAAGAATTGCTTTTAAACATTGATTTTAATTTATTTTAATTCTGCTGACCATCCCCCAACCAACCCCCTATCCTTGTAAGATATTATGATTCATGACTATGTACAAAAATACATTGGTAGAGAATCACAGATTTAACAAATTTGTTTATTTTTGAGATCTCCGCAGAGAAAATACTTGATGCATTTACTAGAGGCTTAGTAATGCAGTAAATAAATCAC